>ML418719.1:6171-55267 GCA_005239525.1 Nicotiana knightiana | reverse complement strand
TCAGTTCATCATGTTTCTAATCTGCTTCTACCTATGGTTTTGTTGTTCGACATGTAATTGACCGTTTTGCTTCATCTAAGTGTGTTAGTTATGTCTTACCTCTTTAGGGTCAGCATGCTCTTATGAATCAGTAACCTGACTTTACCTTGTTTTTTTATGCTTGTGTACTACTGCCTGGTTCTAGTACACACCTATTGATTTGTTATCGTAAGTTGTCTTAATGCTCAATCATGTTTATTATGAAATCCTATACTCTACTGAATCCCCTAAGCATTTCAGATTCTGTAACTATGTCTAATTAGTACTCCTGAATCTACGTGTTACTATCTGCACCAAGGCAAAGGACTTCTGTCTGTTATGTGTTCACCATACATGCTCTTTTTATCTCCAATCCCCAATTAACCCTGTGTGAAGGTTTGTTATCTGAGTGTTGTTGAACTTGTTTGACTGACCTGCTGTTTGTTTAATTACACAACTGTTTTTAAAAGTTATTTTACTAAACAACTCTCTTATTTACAAAACTATTTCAACTAAGTCTCTTTTTACACTGCTTCCTTACTAAAACCTTTTCAAAACTATGTCAAGCTCTCTCACTCTACTCTTAGGTCCTTAAGTTCTTCCCCTCCAATGTGTGACTGCTTAGGGATCCCTATGAGATCCCTCTGAACTCTGATGCATTGAATCTGGCACTTCCACACTACACTTACTCAGTTATGGTGGTGAAATCTGGGTGTGAGCACTGCCCGAGATCCCTTGAGGTCCTTAGGGAACTCTAACACACCCGGATATGAGAAAGGCTATGAAATATTTGGGCATTTGTGGTTTTGGAAATCTGGGCCTGTTTTCAGGCTCCCTATAGTGTAACTTCTTATTTTTGTTTATCTATGTAATTCATTCAATATTGGTTTGTAATAATTATTGTAAACGAATATTGGGGTTGGCTAGTGAAAAGGGGAGGGTAGCTATATATGTTATCAATAACAATGGGTAGAAACCATGCAGGTTTACATTTCCTATATGTGCATTAGAATCCATGTTTAGGACCAATACATTCTAAGCATGTCATGCATTAGATATCATGTTTTAGGTTTACTGCTTCAGCATCTCATTTGACCCTATTTGTCACCTAGAAATCCTTCTTCTAGGCTAAATAATAGCATTAACATAAAAAAAAACGTTGCTCCTGCACATCCTGAAATTATGTTGTAACTTCCTGTGCATTTAGAAATCATGCTTTAGGAATTCTGCAACCATTCTGCATCTCTATGTTCATAGTAGATACAATGCTTTAGGATCTCGCCAAGTGACACCTAGTTAAACTACTAATGCATGAAAAAAGACATAAGACAGTCTCACGTTTGATCATCATCTTTTAAATAAACTGGTAATAATCCATGTATTTTGCAACACTTAGAGCAGCATGCTTTAGGTATAACAACTTCTAAACATTTTTTAACAATTCTGGTAACTATTGTGCATTACCCCCCACACCTAGGCAAGCCTTAGGTAATCAACCTTTATAAAACTGGAAAACTGTTTCTTTTGTGCTTACTGCTTAATGGTTAACAGGCTTAAAATCAGTAGGCAAACTGATTAGGGCCCCTGCTTATGGGTTTATAAAATAAAACTGCATATCTTCTGTGTTTTGATATTCACTTAGACATCATGCTTTAGGATCCTGTCTAATAAAAATGCCTCTTGTTTGTGTTTGAGCCGTGCTATTTACGTGCATTATCTATGGAGGTAAATCTGAGCCTCTTAATTGTTCTTTCCTGCCTTTATTTGCTAAAGTCCTATTTGTTCTTGCATGTCGCCTAGTATTTTCTCCTTTTAAACCTTAGGGGTCTGTATAGGACTGCCTATAGATATAGGTCCTAATTTCCTCCAGGACCATTAAGAAGGTACGGGTAATAGCACGCATAGAGGTCGTTAAACAACACTCGCTTAAATAACCGCTAAGGGGTGGAAAAGGGTAGATATGGATATGATGACCGGTGCGCTAATGCAACGTGTAGCCCCTTTCTGAGGAGTGATTACCGGGCATTGCATTGACGTGATACTATAGGATAAATAACCTAGGACTCCCCTATCCCTTACACATGTGTGCTTAGACTATAAATCTTTCAAAACTTTATATATATGCTTAGACTTTAAATCTTCTAAAACTTTACTTCACATGTGTGTTTAGGCTGCGAATCTTTTCAAAACCTTTATTTGTTTAAGCTTATTTGCTACTTATTTAAATTCACAAAGCTTGTTTGGCCGGGAACCACAATTGTGGACTTTGAGGGGTGCCTAACACCTTCCCCTTGAAGTAATTTCAAGCCCTTACCCAATCTCTAGTTATTCAAATCTGTGTTATAATGACCCTTAGTAGGTTCCCTAACACACCTTAATTCGTTAGGTGGCGACTCTTCAATTCCTTACATACCCCTTTTCCCAAAAGGAAACGAGTTGTCCCAATAATGTCAAAAACCCTGACTTATCCAAAAAGAGAGGGAAAAGGGGGCGCGACACCTGTCTCTTTGGCCATTTTCAACCTAATGGGCTGAGTAAGGACCTCAATAAATCGTATGAACCTCTCTCTCTCTCTATAGGCAACAAGAGAATAGCATGTCTAGCCAAATCCACGAAATGAGTCTCATACTGGGTCACGGTCATGTTGCCCTGCTAAAGTCGCTCAAACTGACGACGTTTCTCCTCTCGAGTAGTAGCAGGAAAAAACTTCTCCATAAAGAGATGAGAAAACTGATCCCAAGTCAAGGCAAGTGACCCAACTGGTCGAGTCAACAAATAATCCCTCCACCATTTCTTGGCAGAACCAGTCATCTGAAAAGCAGCAAAATCGACCCCATTGGTCTCCAAAATACCCATATTACGCAATACCTCATGAAAAATATCCAGATATTCCTGAGGATCCTCTGAAGTCTCACCACTTAAATGAACAGGGAATAACTTAATGAACCTGTCCAATCTCCACGAAGCATCGGTGGACATAGATGTCCCATCAACGGGCGGCGCTGGAGCAACTAGCTGAATTACCCTAACTGGATTGGCTGCTGAGGTCTGAATCTGAGGAGTAGTCTGAATAGGAGTGTGGACCCCTCCTCCAGCCTGAGATGCGGCTGCTGCAACAGGGAATCTGCTAGTTTGGGCTACACTCTCCATAATGCCCACTAAATGGACCAAAGCATCCTGAAGTACCGGGGTGGCAATAAACCCCTCTGGGACCTGAGTTGGCCGCACTGGAACGGTCTGAGATGGAACCCCCTCATTAATCTCAATCTGGGGTTCCACACCTGGGGCTGCTGTTTCAGCAATGGGCTGAGTCCTGGCCCTGCCTAGGCCCCTGGTGTGGCCTCGGCCTCTGCCCCTAGTAGGAGCTGCTACTGCTGGAGGACTGGAGTGTTGGTCAGCAGAAGAGGAAGCACGTGTTCTCGCCATCTGCGAAAGAATAGAATAGTTCAATCAGTATATGAGATACCCAAGAATCGCACGACAGAGTAGAAATAAAAAAAATGGAGTTGTTTCCTAACTCGATAGCCTCTGAGAGATAAGTACAGACGTCTCCATACCGATCCTTCAGACTCTATTAAGCTTGTTCGTGAATTATGGGACCTATGCAACCTAGTGCTCTGATACCAACTTGTCACGACCCAAATTCCCAACCTTAGGGATCGTGATGACGCCTAATACCACACTCGCTAGGCAAGCCAATGTTAGAATTCGATTAACTATTTTTCCTTTGGTTACTTATTTAAACACAATAAAACAAATTTAGAGTAGATTAAATCTAATGATTTATAGGGAATAACATTCCAAAAATAAAATGATAAACAAATAAATAAATCGAGCCACGATCTAATTATATATAACTCTAAGACTAACCCAATGTCTGGTGTCACAATTCACGAACTTCTAAGAATACTACAATTAATGGGCCGAAAGAAATAATATATCTTTTTTGAGTAAAATAAAACAATCTCTATAAGCTAAGAGAAGACTCCAGGAATCTGCAAACACCGGCAGATATACCTCGTGTCTTCGAATGATGAGTGACCGCTACTAAAATCTCTAACGCTGGCCGGTACCTGGATCTGCACAAAAGAGTGCAGAGTGTAGTATCAGTACAACCGACCCCATGTACTGAGTAAGTGCCGATCCTAACCTTGGTGAAGTAGTGACGAGGTTAGGACAAGACACCACATAAAACCTGGACATCGAATCATGCTAACAGGAAATAATAACAATTAAAGAATGTAAACAATAATTAATGGGAAGGGAGCATGCGATAGGAAATTTTCAACATAAGGAATGAGAAAAACAATAAGGCAAACACAGATAGTGGTCAACAATAATTTTAGAAATTAAAGATAGAAAGTAAACTTGCACGGCATCACCCTTCGTGCTTTTACTCTCAGCCTCACCAAATAATAAATAGAATACACGGCATCACCCTTCGTGCTTTTACTCTCATCCTCACCAGATTATAATTTAGAATTGCACGGCATCACCCTTCGTGCTTTACTCTCTTCCTCACCTTATAAATAAATCATGTACGACATCACCCTTCGTACTTTTCACTCTTCCTCACAATATAATTAAGTCATGCACGGCATCACCCTTCGTGCTTTACACTCTTTCTCACAATCTCATCAAATCATAAACAAAATAAAAGGGGATTTCACGAGAAACAGTATTTCATCATAATTTCTATCACCATTTAATATTTCAATCTCAACTAAATGTTCTCAAAGGAATTCAACAAGAAATCAATGTTCCATCATGTTTACTATCATCATTTATCATTTCAATCTCAACTCAATGTTCTCAACATATCACTAACAACAATAATCACAGATGATGGGCTTCAAGACAACCAGAATAACAAGAAATAACATTTACTCGCATGGTATGACCTGGCCACAATGTATAGGTACTCGTCACCTCACCTATGCATTGGATTTAACAAACAAACATGTAGCAAGTAGTCATACAATACCTATTCCCTCAAGCTAAGGTTAGACACAACACTTACCTCAATTCCGCAGGCCACTCACTACTCAATTACCGCTTTTCCTTTCAAATTTACCTCCAACACACTCGAATCTTCATAATTAGTTTAATATCATTAATTAATGCTAAAGGAACCAACTTTACTAAAACATTATGGTTTTCCTAAGTTTTCTCAAAAAGGTTAAAACCCAACCCCGGCCCCCCTTGGTCCAAACTCGGGGTTCAGACCAAATTCTGTTTACCCATTCACCCCCGAGCCCGAATATGCAATTAGTTTCAAAATCCGACCTCAATTCAAGGTTAAAATCTCATTTTTATAAATTTTCCTAGTTCTACCCAAACCCTCAATTTTTACCATGAAAGTTCTTGATTTTTGATTTAAAAGTGATGAAAACATTGGATAATTGAAAGAGTAGAGTTTAGAATTGATTACCTACACTTTGGGGATGAACTTTGGTGAAGAAAATCGTCCTTAGGGCTTGGTAGTTCGAAAAATATGTGAAAAATAGGTTATGTCCGTGTTTAAAATTGAATTTATATACCTGGGCAGGCTTTCGCGTGGGCCTGCCTGCGTTTGCATAGGGTAATGGGCCAGTGGCCTATGCGTTCGCATCTCAGGGATCGCGTTCGCGGAGCTTTAGCTCCACAGGCCTTCGCGTTCGTGGTCACTAGGCCGTGTTCGCATAGTGTAAGACCAGCCCCCTCCCCTAGGCCCAGTAACACATCGCGATCGCGGAGGGGAGGGTGCGTTCGCATAGAAAAAAAGGGGTCCCATCGTTTTTACTCTTCGCGTTCGCGAATGAACCCATGTGAACGCGAAGAACAATTGAACTGGGCACCAGAAACAGAAAACCAGCAGATGTTTCTAAGTGTAAGACACCCCGTGGCCTATCCGAAACTCACCCGAGCCCTCGGGGCTCTAAACCAAACATGCACGCACATCTAAAAATATCATACGGACTTGCTCGTGCAATCAAATCATGAAAATAACATGTACAACTATGAATTAAATCTCAAAACTCATAATTTTCTCAAGAACACTTAAAGTTCACTATTTCTCAACCGGACGTCTGAATCACGTCTAATAAACTCCGTTTCTCACCAAATTTCACAGATAGCATTCAAATACTATAAGCAATCTGTACCGGGCTCCGGAACAAAAATATGGTCCCGATACCAATGGTTTCAAACGTTAATTCTTTTCTTTATTTCGTTAATAATTCAGCAAAACAATTTCTTTCAAAAATTGATTTCTAAGGCTTGGGACCTCGGAATTCGATTCCGGGCATACGCCTAAGTCCCATAATTTACTGCGGACCTCCCGGGATCGTCGAAACACAGATCCGGGTCCACTTACTCTAAAGGTTGACTCAAGTCAACTAAAACCAAACTTTAAATTCTAAAAATTAGTATTTCTCATATTTTTCACATAAAAGCTTTCCAGTTTCACGTCCGGATTGAACACGCAAATCGAGGTAATTAAAATTAGTCTTTTTTATAGCTAATAAGCCTAGAACGGGGTCTAAATTCATAAAATGACCCCTTGGGTCATCACACTAGCTCTCACTCAATCCTGGCACTTGAATCTGCACACAAGGTGCAGGGAGTAACATGAGTACACCAACTCAGTAAGTAACAAGCCCAAACTGTGGGCTGAGAGGTTGTGACGGACCAAACCTCCATGTTCACAACAGAATTCTTTAAGCAACAATGTAGACATGCTTGTAGTATAATAAAAGCAGTTCAAGTAATATGATAAATGCAACTATGACAATTCATGATATTTATAACACAATTTCTAGTACATGCCAATGCGTCAACAGTATGAAATGCACAGTGTGCTCCCACTCTCCAATACTCGTCCACTCAGTACTGTACATGGCTCACATGGCCCAGGGAAGATCCATCCTAGAATGCATACACATCAGACAAAAGTCTCTCAGTACTGAGGAAGGCCGATCCAGCCCTAAGGAAAAGATCCATCTCCAGATAATGATACACCTCACAACCACTCGGTACTGTATATGGCTCAATAGCCCAGCGAAGATCCATCTCACAATACGTACACACGTCACCAACCTCAGTCACTTAGTATCGATGGAAACAGGCCAATCCAGCCTCGTGGGGAAAATCCATCCCCAAGCATAACCACTTCGGACAAGGTCCATGTCCAGGGAAGATCCATCCCTCACAATATCATTGCGCTCACTGGGGGTGTGTTACAGACTCCGGAGGGACTCCTACATCACGAGTGCTATCATAAGCCAGATCCAGGCATAATCAATATAACATAATGCGATGTGCAGCCTGATCCCAAATCTTTCACTCAATATCAGGCTCTCGGTCATCACTCTCCAGTCGCTCACATGGGCTCGCAATGCATGAACTAGCCCGAATCAATGATATAATGTGTTAAACAAAAATTTCCAAGACTGAGACATGATATGATATGCAATGACAAAACTGAGTATATAATGTCAATGAAACACATGTGATGACAACAATAAATGACCACTCGGGTCTCAACAATGTCGGCATGAAGCCTTAACATAAGGTCTAGCATGATTTCTAGCATGGTTTGCATTAAGATGACCGCTCGGGTCTCAATAGGATCGGCGTAAAGGCATCTAGCATGATTTCCAACATATTTACTTTAATCACATAGATGAAGCACAAATATCAACAAGAAAAACCACTAAACGGTGCCATTGAATGAACCAGGTCACAAGTCTCACAGTGCACACCCGCACTCCCGTCACTTGGCATGTGCATCACAAAATTCTAATCACATAACACATAATTCGGGGTTTCGAACCCTCAGAATCAAGTTTGGAAGCGTTACTTACCTCAATCAAGCCAAAACTCTACTCTGAAATTGTCACGACCCAAAATCCATAAGGTCGTGATTGCCCCGGATATCATTGTCATGCAAGCCAATCATTAATTAATTGAAACAATTTCCTGTTTTAACATTTATGAAAAATCATTTCCTTTCACTTTAGTACATATTAACTAAATAAAATCTGTCGAGTAAAACAATAGTTGAATATACCATTTTAGCAATTACATCCCAACACATCCCAGAACCCAGTGTCACAAGTACATGAGCAATTTCTAAGAATTTATACAATCGTTACAAAGCTTGTCCGAAATACAAGTTGGACAAGGAAATTAAAATGAAAATAAATATAGTACGAGGGAGACTCTGTCAGCTGCGGATCACCTCCGGATGATGCAGCTCGCCTAGGTCTCCAAATCAGCCACATTGCTATGAAAGTACCTGTGCAATGAAAATGCACAGCAAGTGTAGCGTGAGTACAATAACAACATGTACTCAGTAAGTCACCCGCCTAACCTCAGAGAGATAGTGACGAGAGGTCGAATTAGACACTCACTAAGGGCCAGCAAATTAATTAACAGCATATGATGAACACGGTAGGCATGTAAAGGTAGTAAAGCAACAATATATATAAGGCACTGAAATCCAAGTAAATACTAGAAATAAACAAACAGTTACCACTTCCTCATTTTCCCCCAAATATTTTAAATAAACAATTTCCTCTGTGTTTTCCCCCCAAATATCTTGTCACTTTTAAAAATCCATGAAAAACATTTAACAATTTAGCATGCGCATATGGGATAAGGACAACCGGCCTGAGCCTTCATAATAATCATCTATGTGCACTGATGAGGATCGAACGGCCCGTACCAAAAGTGCACCTCTCAATAAAATACTCAGGTCTATGCACTTCCGAGGATCGAACGACCCGTACCAAATGTGCACCTTTCAATAAAATACTCATGTCTATGCACTGCCGAGGATCGAACAGCCCGTACCAAAAGTGCATTTTTCAATCCGCTATGGCATACGGGCCGCTCCCATGAGAGTGGGGGAAATAACACTCCGCTCGCGGAGTGTAAATTGCGAAGCGGTCACACGCAGTCATGCACAATCGACAGTCCACCCTGAATACGTCGGTAAAACAAACACTCAAGTAAATGACAGATTTCTCTTTAAAAAACCATAAAATATTGTTTAAATCCTTTTTCGAAATTTATTTGCCAAGTCTAATAATGTTCAATAATATCACTTTATCAAGTATACGATTATCCACGGAGGAAAACAATTCTCTTTCCAGCTGATTAAGAAAAGAACTCTAGTCTTCTTTAGGTATCAAATACGATTTCGATTATATTAGCAGTCAAGTATTACAGGCAGGATCACATGTACAACACATAAGGCATGCTAGTGGGTCCTAGGCTACCCGGACATGGCATAATAGTAGCTACGCACGGACTCCCTTCACCTCGTGCGTACGTAGCCCCCGAAGAAAATAGCACACACTTAATTAATTCACCTAGGGGATAATTCCCCCTCACAAAGTTAGAAAGGAGACTTACCTCGCTCCAAAATTCCATAACCGGCTTCCAAGCCCTTCCGACGACTCCAACGGACGCACAACGCCCCAAAACTATCCAAATAACGGCAAACCAATGAAAATATACTCTAATATTTGCAACAATACAAGTTATATAATTACCCAATCCCGCTTAGTGAAATAACCAAAATTCCCTCGGGCACACGTGCCCGAAATCCAAAATTTCTCGAAGATATATTCTACCTTTAGCCTTACTAGTTCAAATATACAACTTACTCTAATTTCCATGCTCAAATTCGTGGCTAAAAATTCAAATTACCATTTCTAGGTCTTTCCTCAAAAATCCCAATTCTCCTACTAAATTCCATGTCTAATCCATGCATATCATCTTGTATTTAACTTAGAAACATGAAGGAGTTACTTACCTTGACAATGCATGAAAAAATCCTCTCTTTGAATTCTCCCAAGACCGTCCAAACCAAGAGAAAAATGAATAAATGGCCAACAATTCACGGTTTTAAACATTCTTCCCAGCCTCGATTACGCACCTACGATCCTTCCTCCGCACCTGCGTTTCCGCAGGTGCGACCAATCTCCCGCACCTGCAGCTTTCCTCAGCTTCAGACCAAAATCACACCTGCGCCCCATATCCTGTATCTGCGACTTCGCAGGTGCGGAAGTACCATCGCACCTGCGCTTCCAGCCAAACCACCACTTTTTCCGCACCTGCGGTTCCATAGCCGCACCTACGGTTCCATAGCCGCACCTACGGCTCCGCACCTGCGGCCAAATCCTCGCAGGTGCAGTCACACCAGATGACAGCAAATTCCAGCCTTCTTCAAACTCTCAACTTGATCTGTTAACCACCCGGAATCCACCCGAGGCCCCCGGGACCCCGTCCAATTATACCAACCTATTCCAAAACATAATGCGGCCTTGCTCGAGACCTTACATCACATCAAACAACATCGAAACCACAAATCGCACCCAAATCCCAACTTTATGAACTTAGAAATTTCCAACTTCTACATCTGATGCCGAAACCTATCAAAACACGTCTGATTGACCCCAAATTTTGCACACAAGTCATATTCGACATTACGGACCTGCTCCAACTTTTGGAATCGCATTTCGGCCTCGATATCAAAACTTCCACTTCCGGTCGGATTTCTCAAAAACCTTCAAATTTCTATCTTTAGCCAAATGACTTCACAATAACCTACGGACATCCGAATTTACTTCCGATCGCACTCCCAACTCCAAAATCACCATACGAAGCTATTCTCAGACTCGGAATCCCAAACGTACATCAATAACTCTGAAATGCACTTCAAGCCAAAATTTATGAAATTCTTCTAAAATGCTAACTTCCACAATATTCATCGAAACTCTCCCGGGTTATCCAAAACCTGATCCGGACATACCTCCAAGTCCGAAATCATCATACGAACCTGCTGGAACCCTCAAATCCTGATCTGAAGGTCGTTTACTCCAAATTCCAATCCTAGTCCATTTCTCCAACTTAAGGCTTCTGGAATGTGAATTTACTTTCCAAATCAACTCTAAACTTTCTGAAATTCAATTTCGACCACACCTACAAGTCATGATACCTGAAATGGAGTTGCTCACGACTTCAAACCACTGAACGAAGCGCTAGAGCTCAAAACGACCGGTCGGGTCATTACATTCTCCCCCACTTAAACAGACGTTCGTCCTCGAACGTGCTAAGAACTGCGCTGGAGTTATCTGAAATCATTTTTTAACACTTCGAGCACCTGCCCGTGCTACCACAACCCAGTTGAGTACATTAGCTTGATCGAATCTGAAGATTTCTCCTTTTACCCATATAATAAGCTCAGAACCTAGTTCTAATACTTGAAATTCTCTGCCAGGCCTAGTTCCAACATATAAACACCGTATCAACTGCCACACGCTATACCAGAACATGACTACATACCTTTGCTGAATTAGTACCATACACCGCATAATTCATCATATGCCCACAACGACACTCCCTGAACCTTAATAACCAAAATTCCATGAATCTGATGCCCCCAAGGCACCTAATGACATATATATACATCCTGCTATAATGCTGGCGATACCACCACAACGGAGGAGACGGGTAGAAATTCATAACCAACTGCAGAGTTAACAGATCATTAAATATCTCATCTTGACTAAAATCATCACCTCATTATGAACCTGAATAATGGTATTTGATCTTTAATATACACTTCACATAACCTTATCAACTGATCCCTGATCCGATAATCTAGTCTTACCCAATATGAACTGCTCGGACAACAAATCATCCCAAACATGACCGGCAGCCTCACATGATACCATATCGCGCCAATAGGCCATAACTCGAACATGATAGATAAGGAATGAATCAGGAAGGGACTATTCAACTCACGCAACTAATATGAACTTTTCTCAGAAAATAGGAAGTAAAATATTAGAAAAATCAATATATATGAACCATTCTCATCATCACATTGTTGCGGCGTGCAACCCGATCCAAATAACATATATGTGGCGGCGTGCCACCCGATACCATCATAAAACTCACATAAGGAAATATACACGGAGCTGGATTGCTCACTATTACACATTACCGAATATCGGTCACAAGCACGCTAAGTGCATACTACCATCCTGGGGAGACTGATAAGGCCGTAGGCTACAAAACTCAAGCACAACTGAGGTGCGATATATATATATATACACACACTCTGGATCTCAAGAGATATTCTGCTCACATAACATCCCCACTACGCGGGACCTCAACACATAGGAAATTATCAAGTCGTTTCACAACTCACACGGCACAAATCACAATATCGCATAAATTTGACGAAGACGGAGCAACATCTGCTGTTCTAATACCTTTCCATGAAAAGCGCTCTACTGAAATGAACATGCCTGGCTCATACGGAACCCATAATCATATTTAAATCCATCCACAAACATCGAGTCTACCTTGCTCGCACCAAACTAGGATAATAGCTTTACCGGGGTCCATATTAACCCACTTTCTCTCATAATATGCGAGAACAATCATCATCATCGGGACAAACACCCCATAATCCATAATTAACTGAACCGAATGCCCTCCAGGCATAAATTCTCAAATAAACAATATTGCACTTTTTATACTCAGTCCCAATATTCAATCCATCAAGTGACTACATGTCACACTTATACAATCTTCCTGTGGTCACGCTCCCATGACCTTCCACACAAGGTAGCAAGTCTACACATCCACCACTGACCATACTACGCTGTAAGACAAATCAAGAACCCATAACCAGGGTACAAAGCCTCTTCCACCGAATATCAATCTCAGGTGACACTGAAGATAACACCAGCTTATTCTGAACTTTCAAATAACTTTTTCTTGCTCTTCCGAGATCATGACATCCTTATTAACACCGTACCGCAATCTCGATTCTTACTCCCAGTTACATACTGCTTACCGCACCTACATGCCAATATGAGGTAGCGCAAGAATTCCATCATAACTTCTGAACCACCAATAGGGTGAACACTTCATCATATAGAAACATTTTACTTAACTCAATTCAAGAGTACCATCTCAACATACGAGTAAATGCTCATAACCACCCAACATGCAAATCCTCAAGTAGTAGTCTATACCACCATAATCCTTCCGGGATCCGCCTACACCTGACAGGCCATAGCATTCAAATTCTCCCACATGAAATCCGTTATGACAGCTGACAAGCCCCGGACACACCGGCACAAACCACATGCATAACTTAATCACACCGAGGGAACTGATCACTGCCGAAAATGTTCCATTTCAACCATGGCTAATCAATCTATTTTCTTTTAATCATCTACACTTGCCTCAGGAATAGTAGCAACTTCCTTCAATTCATAGAAAACTCAACCCTCACTCATCCCGAGCGACCTTGATTCACGAGACTATGTTGCCTAAATCCCGCAATCCATCTCATACCCTCCAGAAAATCTTTCTACAATCCAGAGTTTATTTCTCTCTCTCCTCCAATACTATCCTACATGCTGACACATCATAGAACATTCCAACCATCCTTATTTTTCTCAGAAATTACTCTGCCAAAACTCGATTCTCGATCATACTGCTTCCTGAAACCCTTAAATGCCGCATTCTTAACTTTTGAACTCACTAGGACCGCTATTGAGAGTCATCCACTCTGACTGGCCCCGAATACAATCAACTCCAAGGCTCTCCTAGCACATGAACACCCTTTTCCTTGAAGCACGTGACTGAGTCACTACCCTGACAACTCACCTACGCCTTAAGCAAAATTCTGAATCTTCCAAAGCCTAACCCTGATCCGACAGGGCCAACTTTTGCACACATTTGTCAAATCCCACGCACAATCACCATTTTACTCCTTTCCCTTAGCTGTAATAACTTGCCAACACGCCGAAAATCGGCAACCTAATGATAACACAATCCTGCAACCCAACTGCAAATGGTGGGACTCCCCCACTTAGCCCGAAGCTACTCCTTACACCACTCTAGACCCTGCCGAGATCCTTTCTCCTTTGATAACATGATCTTGCTCAACCAATCCGTCCCATTATTCCAAATTCTCTTGCTAGCACTCCCTAAGTACTCAAATTCTCTAGCATCATTCACACATTCTGCCTCCTATCGAATGGCCACTAGAACCCCTCACAGAGACCTGCCAACCATGCCACCGCTATCCTATCCACAAGAGATAACCCACCTGTGGAAATCACCAACTGACACCTTCCAACAACGACGTACTGCACACCCTCTACAACATCAATATCCCATCCTAAGCCTGTTCCCATTTACCAACTTTACTAGTATGTCCGCTCTTCATGGACACCCATTAAATGCGCGACAATATATCCTAATCCCAAGCTATGTTGCCGCTCCCCCACTTTGCGACTGCTCAACTTCCGCTTCTTACACCTGGCCTCATAGAGATGGAACCACCACCTAGTCTCACTTCAAGATCATTCTGCGTAGCTCTCAAACCAGCAGATCACCACAACTTCATGCTCTCCAAAGATCATCTTTCTCTAGCTTCCTTCATTATCAACACTTATCCGGTACTGAATCACCGCACCTCACGGTCTCTGCCAACCGCATTCTTCAATACTTTTTCTCAATACTCTGGCCCCACGCAACTGAAGAAACCATGACGACGATTTCACGTCACATGTGCATATCCCACCTAATTGAAGACACCAAGTCCTACTACTTTATCAACCCCAACCGGACCATTCATAACCCGAATGCCTTTCCTCTGCCAGAACTAAAATACCAAAATCTCGAAATCACACTCTGAGAAGACCTCCCTTCAAACCATTCATCACCCCAAACATACGGGCAAGCATTCTATCATCATATCGACATTGCGCGATAACCAATCGCAAACATCATCACTACCTTAGCATAGCCTTAAGGCTCTCAGAAACACAGCTACTGAGCTGAAACAACACATTATTCTTTTGCAGGGCTATAACAACAGCCCCAACCAATTACACATAGAAACATCTCGAATTACATCCGTAGCACCATTTCAATTCCTCAAATTCCTGATTCATAGCAAGCGCTCGCGACGTGTAAGATTGAGTAGGAATAAACATAGGCATAAGACTCAAGGGAATCAAATCGCACGATAAGTACAGACGTCTCCGTACCGATCCGCAAGACTCTACTAGACTTGCTCATGACTCGTGAGACCTAAGGGAACCTAGCGCTCTGATACCATGTTGTCATGACCCAAAATCCATAAGGTCATGATGGCGCCGGACATCATTGTCAGGCAAGCCAATCATTAATTAATTGAAAAAATTACCTATTATAACATTTATGAAAAAGCATTTCCTTCACTTTAGTACATATTAACTAAATAAAATCTGTCGAGTAAAACAATAGTTGAATATACCATTTTAGCAATTATATTCCAACATATCCCAGAATCCGGTGTCACAAGTACATGAGCAATTTCTAAGAATTTATACAATCGTTACAAAGCTTGTCTGAAATACAAGTTGGACAAGGAAATTAAAATGAAAATAAATACAGTACGAGGGAAACTCTGTCAGCTGCGGATCGCCTCCGGATGATGCAGCTCACCTAAGTCTCCAAATCCGTCACATTTCTTTGAAAGTACCTGTGCAATGAAAATGCACAGCAAGTGTAGCATGAGTACAAAAACAAAGTGTACTCAGTAAGTCGCCCGCCTAACCTCAGAGAGATAGTGACGAGAGGTCGAATTAGACACTCACTAAGGGCCAGCAAATTCATTAATAGCATATGATGAACACGGTAGGCATGTAAATGTAGTAAAGCAGCAATATATATAAGGCACTGAAATCCAAGTAAATACGGGAAATAAACAAACAGTTACCACTTCCTCATTTTCCCCCAAATATTTTAAATAAACAATTTCCTCTCTGTTTTCCCCCCAAATATCTTGTCACTTTTTAAAATCCATAAAAAATATTTAACAATATAGCATGCGCATACGGGATAAGGACAACCGGCCTGAGCCATCATAATAATCATCTTTGTGCACTGACGAGGATCGAACGTCCCGTACCAAAAGTCCACCTCTCAATAAAATACTCACGTCTATGCACTACCGAGGATTGAACGGCCCCTACCAAAAGTGCACCTTTCAATAAAATACTGATGTTTATGCACTGCCGAGGATTGAACGGCCCGTACCAAAAGTGCATCTTTCAATCTGCCGTGGCATACGGCCCGCTCCCATGAGAGTGGGGGAAATAACACTCCGCTTGCGGAGTGTAAATTGCGAAGCGGTCACATGCAGTCAGGCACAATCAACAGTCCACCCTGAATACGTCGGGAAAACAAATACTCAAGTAAATGACAGATTTCACTTTTAAAAAACCATAAAATAGTGTTTAAATCCTTTTTCGAAATTTATTTTCGAAGTCTAATAATGTTCAATAATATCACATTATCAAGTATAAGATTAACCACGGAGGAAAAAAATTCTCTTTCCAGCTGATTAAGAAAATGAACTCTAGTCTTCTTTAGGTATCAAATTACGATTTCGATTATACTAGCAGTCAAGTATTACAGGCAGGATCACAGGTACAACACATAAGGCATGCTAGTGAGTTTTAGGCTACCTGGACATGGCATAATAGCTACGCACGGACTCCCGTCACCTCGTGCGTACGTAGCCCCCGAAGAAAATGGTACACACTTAATTAATTCAGCTAGGGGGATAATTCCCCCTCACAAAGTTAGAAAGGAGACTTACCTCACTCCGAAATTCCATAACCGGCTTCCAAGCCCTTCCGACGACTCCAACGGACGCAAAACGCCCCAAAACTATCCAAATAATAGCAAACCAATTAAAATATACTCTAATATTTGCAACAATTCCAACTTATATAATTTCCCAACCCCGCTTAGTGAAATAACCAAAATGCCCTCGGGCCCACGTGCCCGGAATCCGAAATTTCTTGAAGATATATACTACTCTTAGCCTTACAAGTTCAAATATACAACTTACTCTAATTTCCATGCTCAAATTCGTGGCTAAAAATCCAAATTACCATTTCTAGGTCTTTCCTCAAAAATCCCAATTCTCCTACTAAATTCCATGTCTAATCCATGCATATCATCTTGTATTTAACTTAGAAACATGAAGGAGTTACTTACCTTGACAATGCATGAAGAAATCCTCTCTTTGAAGCCTCCCAAGATCGTCCAAACCAAGAGAAAAATAAAGAAATGGCCAACAATTCACGGTTTTAAACATTCTGCCTAGCCTCGATTCCGCACCTGCGATCCTTCCTCCGCACCTGCGCTCCCGCAGGTGCGACCAATCTCCCGCACCTGCGGCTTTCCTCAACTTTAGCCCAAAATTGCACCTGCGCCCCATATCCCTCATCTGTGACTTCGCAGGTACAGAAGTACCATCGCACCTGCGCTCCCAGCCAGACCACCACTATTTCCGCACATGCGGCCAAATCCTCGCAGGTGCGGTCACACCAGATGACAGCAAATTCCAGCCTTCTTCAAACTCTCAACTTGATCTGTTAACCACCCGGAATCCACACGAGGCCCTCGGGACCCCGTCCAATTATACCAACCTGTTTCAAAACATAAAGCGGACTTGCTCGAGGCCTTAAATCACATCAAACAACATCGATACCACAAATCGCACCCAAATCCCAACTTTATGAAATTAGAAATTTCCAACTTCTACATCTGATGCCGAAACCTATCAAATCACGTCTGATTGACCCCGAATTTTGCACACAAGTCATATTCGACATTACGAACCTGCTCTAACTTCTGGAATCTCATTCTGACCTCGATATCAAAACTTCCACTTCCGGTTGGATTTCTCAAAAACCTTCAAATTTCTATCTTTAGCCAAATGACGTCAAAATAACCTACGGACATCTGAATTAACTTCTTATCGCGCTCCCAACTCCAGAATCACCATACGAAGCTATTCCCAGACTCGGAATCCCAAACGGACATCAATAACTATGAAATGCACTTCAAGCCCAAATTTATGAAATTCTTCTAAAATGCTAACTTCCACAATATGTACTGAAACACTCCCGGGTTATCAAAAAACCGATTCGGGCATACGCCCAAGTCCGAAATCATCATACAAACCTGAAGGAACCCTCAAATCCTGATTCAGAGGTCGTTTACTCCAAATTCCATTCCTAGTCCATTTCTCCAACTTAAGGCTTCTCAAATGAGAATTTTATTTCCAAATCAACTCTAAGCTTTCCGAAATTCAATTCCGACAACACTTACAAGTCATGATACCTGAAATGGAGCTGCTCACGACTTCAAACCGATGAACGACGCGCTAGAGCTCAAAACGATCGGTCTGGTCATTACAGAAATGCCCTTGCTGCTCGACTCAGCCAAAAATCGCCTCAAATCTAACCAAAATCAATATTATATCATTAATATATGTTAAAAGAGCAAATCCCACATCAAAATTATCAAATTACCTCACAAATCCCGAATTTGACCAAACCCCACCCCCTGGCCCACGTCTCGGAATTCGACAAAAATTACAAAACTGAAATCCCTATTTACTCACGAGTTCATACATACCAAAAACATCAAAATATGACGATAAATGACCTCTCAAATCCTCATATTAAGCTCTCCAATGTTTCAAGCCCTAATCCCCCAAATTTCTTCCTTAAATCCCAAATTTTCCATGCTTAATCAGATAGAATTTACCATAGAATCAAGTATTAGGTTCAAAAACATTACCTCAATGTGTTTCCCCTTAAATCCCTCTTCAAAACCCCTCAAAAAGCTCCAAACTCGTCTTAAAAAATGGTGGAAATAAGAAAATTCGTGAAGGCATCCTTTTATACTTTCTACCAAGGGATCACCGCACCTACGAAACATTTCTCGCACCTGCAACCATGACTTAAATCCCGACTTCCGCATCTGCAGCCCTTATCTTGCACCTGCGGGCTCGCAGGTGCGACCAAAATACCGCATCTGCACTCCCAGGCCAGCCTTCCTTTTTTCGCATCTGCGCATGGCCCACCGCACCTGCGATCATCGCACCTGCGGCTCCCCATCTGCAGGTGCGACCACACTAGTAAACTGGCACCAGCAATAGCTTTGCTGCACTTTCCAAGTCCAAACCTCTGTTAACCATCCGAAATCAATCTCGAGGCCCTCTGGGCCTCAACCAATTATACCAACACACCACATATCATCCCACGGACTTAGTCGAATCCTCGGAACACCCAAAACAACACCAGAACACCGAATTTACTCGAAATTCAAGCCTAAGGATTTCTAAACTTCCGAAATTCGCCAATGATGCCGAAACTAACCAAACCACGTCCGAATGACCTGAAAGTTTGCACACACATCCCAAATGACACTACAAATCTATTCCAACTTCCAAAATTCCATTCTGACCTCGATAGCTAATTTTCCACTGCCGATCAGAAATTACCAAAAATTCCATTTCGCCAATTCAAGCCTAATTCTACCACGGACCTCCGAATAACATTTCGAACACCCTCCTAAGTCCCAAATCAGCTAACGAAGCTACCTGAATCATAAAAACCACATTCTGAGATCGCATACCTAAGTTGACTTTTCCACTAAGTACCCAAACTTAAGAGACTAAGTGTATCATTTCTCTCTACAATCGCTCCGAACCTGAGCCAACCAACCCAACATAACATAAATGAGCTAAACAACACAACATGAAGAAGGAATGGGGGAAACAGGGCTACACTCTCGAACGACCGGCCGGGTCCTTACAGGCTGAGGATAATAGTGATTGTCCAGTACTGATTCTGATAAAACAAACTATTTTATGCTTGTTCTTGTCAAGAATTTTTGCTTTCAGGTTAAAACATGTCAAACTCACAAAACGCATCCACGCACGGTGAAAATGGCCTCGAATTACACGGGGAAAATAAATATGTGATTGCTCCAGGAGTCGAGTTGCCACAGGCCAAAATCGGGGGAGCATCGATTTCCAACTCGGTCGATGTCAGCTTGCATGTTGCTCTAAATGCGGACCTAGGCGCAGATGTCAATGGAAGTGTACGCAGAGAAGGTCGATCTAGTGGCCAAGGAACACAGGGTAGAGGAGACGAAGAAGTCAGTCTCCAAGTGATATTCCAGATACTTCAAGTTTAGCAAGCTGATATTGCTCAGTTACAAAATCAACATACAGCTTCGAATAAGGTCGAATCGGAAATAACTCGCCGTAATGAAAATGCTCGAGGACCTCACCAAAATAATTGAATCGGGGGAGAAGAAAATAAAATCCAACGACAAAAAAGTGGAGACATACAACTCCCGAGTTGATTAGATACCGGGGGCACTGCCAATCTTGAAAGGGGTGGATTCGAAGAAGTTTGTACGAAAATCATTTCCTCCAAGTGCGGCTCCAAAGCCTATTCCAAAGAAGTTTCATATGCCAGACATACTTAAATATAATGGTACCACCGACCCCAACGAGCATGTTACTTCCTATACATGCGACATCAAGGGTAATGATTTGGAAGATGATGAAATCGAATCTGTGTTGTTGAAAAAGTTCTGAGAGACCCTGTCGAAAGGAGCAATGATTTGGTATCACAACCTACCACCAAATTCCATCGACTCATTTGCCATGTTAGCAGATTCTTTCGTAAAGGTGCACGATGTGGCCATAAAGGTTGCAACAAGGAAATCATACCTTTTCAAGATAAGACAAAGGGATAATGAAATACTGAGGGAGTTCGTGTCCCGGTTTCAAATGGAACGTATGGAATTGCCACCGGTCACGGATGATTGGGTCGTTCAATCTTTCACCCAAGGGTTGAATGAACGGAGTTCGATGGCATCACGTCAGTTGAAACAAAATTTGATCGAGTATCCACCTGCAACTTGAGCAGATGTACACAATCGATACAATCGAAGATTAGGGTCGAAGATGACCAACTAGGAGCCCCTTCCGGTTCAGTACATCCAAATAGGTCGACAGGTAAAAATCATAGGGACGCTGACAGTGAGCTAAGGTCGAATAAAGACTGATACCAACCATATATCGTAGATCGAAGGATAAATGGTCCAGGACACAATTATGCCCGGAATGTCGAAGAAGTGATCGAGGATAGAGTTATCGAGGAATTATGAGCAAAAGTGGTTTTGACAAGTATGTCGATCCCACATAGGCACCTCGGTTACCGGAATATAATTTTAGCATCGATGCATTAGGAGTTGTATCGGCAATCGGAAGGATCAAAGACACTAGGTGGCCTTGACCCATACAGACCAATCCTTCCCAAAGAAACCCAAATTTGATATGCAAGTATCATGGCACGCGTGGTCATAGGACCAAGGATTGCAGGCAATTAAGGGAGGAGGTAGCCCGTCTATTCAACGAGGGCCACCTTTGAGAGTTCCTTAGCGATCGAGCCAAGAATCATTTCAGGGAAAGGGACGCCAATATGAAGAATGAACATGAATAACCCCAAATGTCATTCATATGATCTTTACTGGGGTCGACGTTCTACAGGGACCCATATGCAAATGCACCAAGGTATCAATCACTAGGGAAAAGCGAACCCAAGATTATGTGCCCGAAGGCAACTTATCATTCAACGTCGAAGAAGCAGAAGGCATTTATCAGCCCCGCAATGACGCTCTGGTAATTTCTATATTATTAAATAAAGTTCAAGTTAAGAGTGTTTTAATGGATCCAGGTAGCTTGGCAAACATCATCTAATCAAGGTTCGTGGAACAGCTCGGCCCAAAGGATCAAATTGTACCTGCAGCTCGAGTCTTAAATGGCTTCAATATGGCCAGTGAAACAACTAAAGGGGAAATTATCCTACAGGTGAACGTGGCTGGAACCATTCAAGATACCAAGTTCCACGTAATCACGGGAGACATGAGGTACAATGCCCTGGTCGGGAGGCCTTGGATCCACAACATGAGTGTATTCCCCTCGACCCTCCACCAGATGATGAAATTCCCGACGTCAGATGGTGTAAAAATAGTGTACGGGGAACAGCATGCCGCAAAGGAAATATTTGCGGTCGATGAGGTAACACTGATATTGACATTATCAACCTTGAAAATTTCGAACATCAAAGGTAAACATGAAGCCAAATAGCAATCACCGCCACCAGCTCGACCAAATCGAGGAAGCAGGAGAGAGAAGAAGAGGAGGAGGATTTTCTGCCCCTCTAACTTTTGTTGTTTCCAAAGATTCTGACGCCACCAACTCAATGGTCAAAGAGATGGAACAGGTTATACTGATCGAGTACCTACCCGAGCGAAAGGTACACCTGGGAACGGGATTAACCCGAACTCAGGAAAAAGCTTATTCAATTTCTTATTGATAACATAGATTGTTTTGCTTGGTCCTATTTAGACATGACATAGATACCACCGGAGATAACAACGCATCGGCTAAGCCTGGACGCTAAGTTTAGATTGGTGAAGCAAAAGAGAAGACCCCAGTCCGAGGTAAAGCACGTATTCATAAAGGACGAGGTAACTAAACTTCTCAAAATACGGTTCATTCGGGAGGTAAAATATCCTGAATGGTTAGCCAATGTAGTCGTAGTCCCTAAGAAAGGGAACAAACTTAGAATGTGCGTAGACTATAAGAATTTGAACAAGGCATGCCCCAAAGATTCTTTTCCACTGCCTTACATTGATCGCATGATCGAAGCCACGTCCGGCCACGAGATCTTTACTTTTCTCGATGCCTATTCCGGGTACAATTAAATTTAGATGAACCTGGAAGACCAAGAAAAGACTTCATTTATCACCAGGTACGGAACATACTTTTATAATGTAATGCCTTTCGAACTAAAAAATGCAAGAGCTACTTACCAACGCCTAGTAAATAAAATGTTCGAAGAATAAATAGGTAAGTCAATGGAAGTGTATATTGATGACATACCAATTAAGTCCCTGCGCGCAGAGGACCATTTAGCTCATTTCCAGGAAATGTTCGACATTTTGAGGAAATATAACATGAAGCTCAATCCCGAGAAATGTGCTTTTGGGGTCAGTTCGGGCACATTCCTTGGCTTCATGGTGTCGAATCGAGGGATAGAGATCAACCTCGATAAAATCAAGGCCATTGAAGATATCACTATTGTAGACAGTGTAAAAGCCGTACAGAGGCTGACTAGGAGGATAGCTGCTTTAGGCCGATTCCTATCGAGGTCATCGGATCGAAGCCACAAATTTTTCTCTATACTCAAAAAGAAGAATAATTTCACTTGGACCCCGGAATGCCAACATGCATTGGAGGAATTGAAGCGATACCTATCGAGCCCAGCATTTTTTCACACTCCAAAAGCAGATGAGAAACTTTACTTGTACTTAGAAGTATCAGAAATTGCATTAAGTGGTGTTCTGGTTCGAGAAGAGCAAGGTACATAGTTCCATGTTTATTACATAAGTCGAACTTTACAAGAAGCAGAAACTAGATATCCACACTTAGAGAAATTGGCACTTGCACTGATAAGCGCTTCTAGAAAGTTAAAACCATACTTTCAGTGTCACCCCATATGCGTATTAACCACTTACCCACTTTGTAATATTCTGCACAAACCCGAACTGTCGGGTTGACTAGCCAAATGAGCCGCCGAACTCAGTGGGTACGATATCAAATATCAACCTCGTACGGCCATAAAATCTCAAATTTTGGCAGACTTCGTGGCCGATTTCACACCAACCCTAGTACCCAAAGTCGAGAAGGAAATCTTGTTAAAATCGGGTACATTATCGGGGGTATAGACCCTTTTCACAGACGGCGCTTCGAATGTGAAGGGGTCCGGGCTAGGCATTATTTTGAGGCCGCCCACGGTAACACTATTAGGCAATCTATCAAAACTTCTAGGTTGACTAACAATGAGGCCGAGAATGAGGCCATGATTGCAGGTCTCGAGCTAGCTAAAAGCTTTGGAGAAGAAGTAATTAAATCTAAGTGTGACTCTTTACTGGTGGTGAACCAAGTAAAGAAAACCTTCGAAATTCGAGAGAATAGAATGCAAAGATATTTGGACAAGTTGCAGTTAACTTTGCACCGTTTCAAAGAATGGACTTTACAACATGTGCCTCGAGAACAAAATAGTGAGGCCGATGCACTTGCAAATTTGGGGTCATTAGTCGAGGAAGATGAGATCAGTTTGGGGACTGTCGTTCAACTCTCGAGATCCGTGATTGAGGAAGGTCATGCCGAGATAAACTCTACAAGCTTGACATGGGATTGGAGGAATAAATATATTGAATACTTGAAAAACAGAAAGCTCCCATCGGACCCTAAAGAGTCGAGGGCTCTACGAACCAAAGCTGCCCGATTCACACTGGGCGAAGATGGAATATTACATAGAAGGACATTAGATGGACCACTGGTAGTATGTTAAGGACCAGGCGACACCGATTATGTTTTACGAGAGGTCCATGAAGGCACTTTTTGGAACCACTCTGGCGCCGAATCACTGATTCACAAAGTCATTAGAGCAGGATACTACTGGGATAGCATGGAAAAAGACTCTAAGGAGTTTGTTCGAAAATGTGATAAATGTCAAAGGTTTGCACTGATGATCCACCAGCCCGGAGAACAACTTCATTCAGTCCTATCCCCATGGCCATTCATGAAATGGGGGATATATATCTTCGTCCCTCTGTCATCGGCCCCAGGTAAAGCTAAATTCATTTTATTTATGACTGACTATTTCTCTAAATGAGTTGAAGCATAGGCAGTCGAGAAAGTGAGAGAGAAAGAGGTTATAGACTTCATATGGGATCACATCGTATGTCGATTTGGGATACCCGCCAAAATAGTGTGTGACAATGGAAAGCAATTTATCGGCAGCAAAGTGACGAATCTCGAAGACCATAAAATAAAAAGGATATTATCAATGTCGTATCACCCTAGTGGGAACGGACAGGCCGAATTGATGAACAAGACTATCATTCAAAACCTAAAGAAAAGGTTGAACAATGCTAAGGGGAAATGGAGAAAAATTCTACCCGAAGTCCTTTGGGCATATCGAACAACATCAAAGTCCAGTACGGGGGAAACCCTGTTCTCCTTAGTGTATGGCTCCGAAGCCTTGATTCCAGTCGAAGTCGGCGAACCCAGTGCCCGATTTTGACATACAATTGAAGAATTGAATCATGAGGCCATGAATACTAGCCTCGAATTATTGGATGAGAAATGATAAGTTGCACTTTTTTGAATGGTTGCACAAAAGCAACGAATCGAGAGATACTACAATAGAAGAACCAACCTTCACCACTTCAGATTCGGGGACTTAGTACTAAGGAGAGTCACCATCAACACTCGAGATCCTAATTAAGGGAAGCTTGGCTCAAATTAGGAAGGACCCTACCAAGTCCTCGACATCGTCGGGAAGGGATCTTATAAGCTTGGTACGATAAACAGCGAACAGCTACCCAACAATTGGAACATATCACTTCTCAAACGAAATTATCGCTAAGGTATAACTTTATCCCTCTTTTCATTTATATATTTGATACTAACTCATTGCAGGTGTTCGATCTAAGATACCGAGACCTTAGGTTTTAAGGCACACGTTGTACTCTTTTTCCCTTAGATCGGTTTTTTGTCCCAAATGGGTTTTTCCGGCGAGGTTTTTAACGAGGCAACAGTTATATGCTACCTGAGGACAATTCAACAGCATCCAAGACTTCTTTACAATCAACCTCAAATACTGGGGGGCATCACCCTCGGATGTTATACTTTCAAGGAAAGTACTTCGTATCAAAGGGTCTCGATAGGGAAACTTTGTAATGGGCCAAACGGTCGAATGAACCGTGTCCATAAAGATAGTCGAGCCCCGATGGAAAAACATGTACGCATGTATAAATTATTCAAAGAAGCATTCTTTCTATACCAAATATCTTGTGTCTCAAAGAAAATTCTCTACTATACGAGCTCCATACTTATGATTTTGTGAGAAATGGCTCAAGGGCCATGTGCAAATATACCTCGAACACTCGGGGACCGTCGTCGACGATCGACGTATTCGAGTCAGATGAACTCGAATTCATAAGACCTCAAAGAGGCACCCCTCGATTTATAGGCCAAGGCCATCATTCTCGGGGACTAACACTTCGAACAAGTTCGAAGTGTTATTGGGAAATAAGCCCAAGAGTCATACCCAACGGCTACGCCCAAATTAACGTGGCTCAGAGACGTCCGAATCCCGCAAAAAAAAATAGGCCTGCGAAATTTTTTTAAAAACGGTTAAAAAAGGCTACCCTCGGCAAATAACCAAACGGGCTTCGATAAAATCAGCCCTCAAAAAACCTTAAGAGGTATCAAATTATCTTAACACAAACTTGCTAAGGCACAAAAAGCAAAGGGATTTCAATCGACATCGAAACCTCAAAAAACCCAATGGGTAAAAAATACATGCTAAGGCATAAAGAAAGTTTTACTAAGTCTTTTAAGCCGAAAGAGGGAAATAATAGCCATCTTTTAGAGGACATATCGGCCCAATCTAAAGAGCCTAAGGGCTAATACACTCAGAGTTTGAGATCTTATTCTCACTCAATTCGGTTCTAAGGGTTTCCACTATTCCGAGCTCAAATGAAACTGACTTAAATGTAGCTCAAAGATTCATCATTATTTTATATAAAACCTTAAGGGGTCTGATACTGTGAGTTCGAAACTTGCTCGAACTCAGTTATAAAAAAATGCAATTATGGCTTCGATCAAGCCATACGATATTAATCTCGAATATATTATTAAGCTCGGAGACTCACCCTTGCTTAACTAAAAACCTAAGGGTTTGTTTTACTCTAAGTTTGATTTAATGATCACTCGATTATTGAAGTTCCAGCAACGATGTTTTCACAAGGAAAAGGCACAAAACGTGTTTGAACATAAAAACTGAGAACGCATTCAAAAGAAATTTTCCTTTATATATTGATGACGAAGGATATGTACAAGAGACCGATAAAGGTCTTACAAAAAGAAAGAAAAAGGAACTAAGTCCTAACTACGGCCAGGGTCGACCTCTTCATCAGTAGCAGCTTCTCCTTCGGGCCCCTCGTCGAATCCGCCTTGATTGCCTTCTTCATCATCATCCTCATCATCGGAGAAGGCAAGCAACCTGGCATCAGCTTCGACCGCCTTGGCTTGGTCTATCTCCTCAGAGAGATCAAAACCTCGGGCATAGATTTTTTCGAGGGTCTCCCTCCGAGATTGGCACTTCGCCAAGTCATTGCGCCATCGCTCTCGATCAGAAGCCTCCCTTAGCTGTGCTTGAGCAGCCTCAACATTGGCCAGCTACATGGCGATGGACTTGTTAGCCATGACCCTCGTCTTCTCGACCTCCGCCTAGGTCTCAGCAAGCCCGATTTCAATCTCCTCGATCCTTTTGGCTTGGGCCGAGCTTGTTTCTTTGATGCTCTAAAGATGAACCTCGGCCGTTGACATTTTTGCCGAGTTAGCATCTTTTTCCGTAGCATGGCAGTCCATATTCTCCTTCCACCGATCAAAATCGGCTTTGACCTGATCGACTTCCCCCGGAAGGAGCTCGATCCTTTCAACCTTTTGCTGCAACTGAGATATTGAAGTGTTAGCCTCCACAGTTGGGGTGAGTCCGTACTTTTTGAAAAGGATGGTTACCTGCTTATCTATCTCGGAATCTTCCTTATGAGCCTTGGCCAAATCCGCTTGAAGGTTCTTTAGAGCTTCATCCTTTTGGCCGCAAAGAAGCTTTAGAGCGTTCCTCTCCTACGAGACTTTCTTGAGCTCGGTTTCACACTGGCTAAGGTCGGCTCGAGACTTGGAGAAGGACTACACAAAAAGGGAAAATGCAAGTCAGACTTAAAGAAAAAAAATAAGAAGAGGAATTGCAGCAACTAATGCTTACCCGAGATAGGAGACGTTGGGCCTCTTCAAAGAGAATGGAAGCGTCGCTAAGATCGGAGGCATCATCGACCCCAGTGAAGCAATTCCGAAAGGGATCCCCTAAACTAGACACTCCACCTATGTTGGAGGTGTTCATCTCCCCATCCTCTCTAATTGCCTCTTGAGAAAAAGTTGGTAGAGAAGGTAAGTGACCTTCTGTCATGGCCCCGAGCAAGTCACTCGGGGCGCTCTGATCGACCTTCGGAGTTTCAGATTCGGCCCCGTCCGGTGTATTTGCAGATGGTTGAGAGATGATCTCGACCTCAATTGATTCGGCATCCTCACCCGAACCCTTTTTATAAGCCTTCTCATCACGAGGCTTGATTTCAGCAGCAGCCACCGGCTCAAAAGGTTTGGCGACCTCGACGGAGGAAGGGTCGGGTCGTTAGTGCCGAGACACCGTCCTCTTCTTCTTCTTCGGCTCTCAGGCTTCGGACTGAGTCCACTGTGAGAGAAATCACCTTTCTCATTACCCTTCGAGGTTTGGGTTTGGGGTCCTCGGACTGCGAGGCTCCTTTCCTCTTCTTGTGTTTCCCCAGCTTCATAATCGGGGACTTGGCCTCTTCCTCTCCATTCGGGGGTCTCAATATTGCATCTTTGGTCACGCCTGCATGAAAGAAGCTTAGTAATGAATGAAATGCAGAAAATATTTCTGAATATAAGAAAGAAGATAATTACCATGGTTCTTTGCCTCCCATCTGCCCTTTGCCAAATCACGCCATGCGCGCTCGGCGTGAGAGGAAGTCGAGGCTAACTTCTGAACCCAGTCTTCAAGGTTGGGGAGCGCCTGAGGCATCCAAGGAACAGTTGCATACTAAATAAGAATGTTAGACAAATCAAAGCAAGTACGAAGGACAATGTTTAATATATCACTTACGGTTGGGGTTCCACTCCTCGGGGAATGGAATCTTCTCCTTCGGGATGATGTCACAAGTCCTCACCTGTATGAACCGGCTCACCCAACCCCGATCCTTGTCCTCGTCTATGCTCAAGAACATGGCCTTCGTTGTTCGTTGTTGGAGCTTGATCAATACTCGGTAGAGTCGAGACTGGTACAACTGCATGAGGTGGCTAAGGGTGAACTCCAGCCCCTCGTCCTTGCCGAAGAAGAAGCTCAGCTTGATCACAATGCACCAGAACGAGGAGTGAACTTGGCCGAGAGAAGGGGTGGGCATTCGATATTTCGGTACGGTATTTATAAGGTTCGGTTCGATATTTCGGTATTCGGTATATCAATTATGGATACCAAATACCATACCAAAGTAGTTCGGTACGGTTCGGTATTTTCTTGTTTGGTTCGGTATGGTTTCGGTATCATACCAAATCCTTGTATTTTTTTACCTTGTTTTTTCTAATCTTCGACTCTGAATTTTTGTAACTGTAAGGATCTCACTTTGATATTCATTTAATGTAGGATTAATGGGGACCAATTCTGTATTCTATTGACTCTCTCTTTAATATATGTCAGAGTTGGATTCATCCAATCCTTGCTTCCATCAGACAACTTCATTTTCTTTTAAAATTTTCTCTCTAGTCTTTGATTTAAAAAGTAAAAAATAAAAGAGAAACCCCTTCTGCTCCCTTATCTATACATATATAAAAACCCTTTGAGTAGTTCCTCCAATTCCAAACAAATTCACCAACCACGTCATTGTTCTTTCTTTCTTTTTCTCAACCTCAAAATAAATCCAACAAATTAACAAGAAGAAGGAACCAAGAAAGCGATGTATAATAACATTGAAGAAAAAGCTGGCATAATAAGAAGCACAATTCATCCATCATCATGTTCAATTCACGAATAATATCCAAAATGAAGCCCCAAAAAATGGTGAAATTAGCTCTTACAGCATGAAGTACGGCACCTCTAAAAATAAATATAAAGTATGGCACAAATTTTACATGATAAACATTGGAACTTGGAAGTGAACCAACGTACTTAACATTAACTTAAACCTAGGTTGGGGCATTGGGCTTAGTATTGTTGGGCTGCGAGCTAGGGGTAACAAATTGAAATTTTGGGCTTGGGAATAAGGGAATGTTTACTTAAATAATTCGGTATTTCGGTATACCGAAATATCAAAACCTCAATACCGAGGATTGAATCAAAATACCGAAAAATCAAAAAATTGATACCGAAGTAGTACCGAAATACCGAATTAATTCGGTTCGGTTCGGTTCGAAATTTGGTTTTTCGAATTTTATGCCCACCCCTAGCCGAGAGTGACCTGATATCTTTTGCAGAAATCGACAATCACTGGGTCGAGGGGACCCAATGTGAAGGGGTAAGTGTAAACACTTAAAAACCCCTCCACATGAGAAGTAATGCTCTCTTCAGGAGCAGGGATTTGTACCACGACCCTGGGACCCCAGTTGCAGTCCTTCTTCATGGCTTCGAAGTGGCTCGTCGTTATGGAACACATGTACCTCGACACATGTTCACATCAGCCTGGGACCGATGAAGGGTTCTCGATCTTGAAATCGGATTTTAAAGTGCAGGGGCCCAGGAACGTACTCATGAGGAAGCGGTTCCACCAGTTTTTTGTCATTGGCCGGTCGGGAAGAAGAGGAGGAATCTTTCTCCTTTTGTGGTACGGTTTTTGAGGTTTTCACCATTGATTCAGGTAAAGAAGGGCAATGGAAGATGAAACTAGGTGGTTTTGATGCTGACAATGGTGGCTCAACATACGGCGAAAGAGAAGAGATGGAGAAAGTTAGAAGACTTACAAGTTTTATTAAAGCAAAAGTAAAGTTTGATTCAACAAAGGAGCGTGTATTTATAGATTCACGGTGATGGTTCGGTGAAGCTAGTGGCCGACCACCCACTGACAGGCATTAATGATTTGGGGAATTGTATCGACGGGATGTTTCAGTCACGACTGTCGCTTATGTCATGAGGATGAAGTCATGATCGAGGTTTCAAAAAATTGAGGCGCAAATCGTTTCTTATCATTTTACTCTAAGAAACGCGGGGACTAACCGCATACTGTCGAAATCGAGCATATCTGATTTTGTAGGCATGGGAGTTGCCTCAAGGATAAGCTTGTAATAGATCAGGCTCGAGATCGAAGATAGAACATCGAGCTTGCAGATCGAAGTGCTCGTTGAGATCGAGGCCAGAAATAATCGAAACCAAGCATGACTGACCTCGAGTAAGGCGTAATAACGGAATTGCGAGATACCAGTAACCGGTCGAAGATCACAGCGGGGATCCCGGAGAAGAATAAATCAAAGCGATTATTGATACCAATCATGGGATTTATTTCCGTATAAGAATTGTACCTTATTTAGGATTCCTCATTCATTTGTAACCATCATTATTCACAGAAAAGAATATATAAATACACTGCTCTCTATTTTACTTATTGTTCATCACTGCTTGTTCCATTCCTTACTATTCTTATTATACAACCTCGAGACCATCTCGAATCGAGGTCGAAGCATTGCTACAATACTGGTTTGATTTATTTTATTGTTCAATTTATCTATTTAACTCATTATGTATCAATTGGTATTGAATTAAATCACGTAACCTTAAAACCACAATATAAATTTAATTATTACTCAGTTTTTAGGGTAAACAATTTGGCACCCATCGTGGGGCTGAGGATAATAGTGATTGTTCAGTACTGATTCTGATAAAACACACTATTTTATGCTTGTTCTTGTCAAGAATTTTTGCTTTCGGGTTAAAACATGTCAAACTCACAAAACGCATCCACACACGGTGACAATGACCTCGGATTACACTGGGAAAATAAAAATGTGATTGCTCCACGAGACAAGGTGCCACATGCCAATCTCGGGGGTGCACCGGTTTCCAACCTGGTCGATGTCAGTTCGCATGTTGCTCTAAATGCAGACCTAGGCACGGATCTCTATGGGAGTGTACGAAGAGAAGATCGATCTAGTAGCCAAGGAACACAGGGTAGAGGAGATGAAGGAGTCAGTCTCCACTTGATATTCCAGATGCTTCAGGCTCAGCAAGCCGCTATTTCTCAGTTACAAAATCAACATAGAGCTCCGAATAGGGTCCAAACGAAAATTATTCGCCGTACCGAGCTAGTACTGGAAAGGTATAATGGTAATGAATCGGGGACTGATCCTGCGGTAAAGAAATTTCTCGAGGAGCTCACCAAAATAATTGAATCTAGGGAGAAGAAAATCGAAGCCAATGACAAAAAAGTGGAGACATACAACTCCCGAGTTGATTAGATACCGGGGGCACCGCCAATCTTGAAAGGGATGGATTTGAAGAAGTTTGTACAAAAGCTATTTCCTCCAAGTGCGGCTCCGAAGCCTATTCCAAAGAAGCTTCGTATGCCAGGAATACTTAAATATAATGGTACCACCGACCCCAACGAGCATGTTACTTCCTATACATGCGACATCAATGGTAACAATTTGGAAGATGATGAAATCGAATCTTTGTTGTTGAAAAAGTTCGGAGAGACCCTGTCGAAGGGATAAATGATTTGGTATCACAACCTACCACCAAATTCCATCGACTCATTTGCTATGTTAGCAGATTCTTTCGTAAAGGCGCACGCTGGGGCCATAAAGGTCACAACAAGGAAATCAGACCTTTTTCAAGGTAAGACAAAGGGAAAATGAAATGATGAGGGAGTTCGTGTCCCGATTTCAAATGGAACGTATGGAATTGCCACCGGTCACGGATGATTGGGCCGTTCAAGATTTCACCCAAGGGTTGAATGAACGAAGTTCGATAGCATCACGTCAGTTGAAACAAAATTTGATCGAGTATCCAGCTGTAACTTGAGAAGATGTGCACAATCGATATCAATCGAAGATCAAGGTCGAAGATGACCAACTAGGAGCCCCTTTCGGTTCAGTACATCCAAACAGGTCGACAGTTGAAAATCAGAGGGACGGCGACACGGAGCTAAGGTCGAACAAAGAGTCAAACCAAGACCTATACTAACCATATATCGCAGATCAAAGGAATAATGGTCCAGGACGCAATTCTGCCGGGAATGATCGAAGAAGTGATCGAGGACAGAGTTCTCAAGGATTTATGAGCAAAAGTGGTTTTAACAAGTATGTCGATCCCACATAGGCACCTCGGTTATCAAAATATAATTTTAGCATCGATGCATTAGGAATTGTATTGGCAATCGGAAGGATCAAAGACACGAGGTGGCCCAGACCCATACAGACTGATCCTTACTAAAGAAACCAAATTTTGATATGCAAGTATCATGGAATGCGTGGTCATAGGATTGAGGATTGCAGGAAATTAAGGGATGAGGTAGCCCATCTATTCAACGAGGGCCACCTTGGAGAGTTCCTCAGTGATCGAGCCAAGAATCATTTCAGGGAAAGGGACGCCAATAGGAAGAATGAACATGAATAACCCCAACATGTCATTCATATGATCTTCGGTGGGGTCGACGTTCTACAGGGACCCATATTTAAACGCACCAAAGTACAATCATTAGGAAAAAGCGAACCCGAGATTATATGCTCGAAGGTAACTTATCATTCAACAACGAAGAAACAGAAGCCATTTCTCAGCCCCGCAATGACGCTCTGGTAATTTTTATCTTATTAAATAAAGTTCAAGTTAAGCATATTTTAGTGGATCCAGGTAGCTTGGCAAACATCATCCGATCAAGGGTCGTGGAACAGCTCGGCCTACAGGATCAAATTGTACCTGCAGCTCGAGTGGATGGAACCATTCAAGTGTCACGACCCGCTTCACCCTCCGAAAGGCATCATGACGGCACCTAGTCTCTGCGACTAGATAAGCCTAATTGCGGAAAAGATATTCAATAGAAGCAATAAAATAAAGACGGAATAAAAGAAATCTATTAATGAAACATCGCCACTTAGCACGTACAAAATATAACTTCCCAAAATCCGGAATATCACATATAGTCACAAGCTTCTAACACTACTGTAGCTCTAACAAAAACTGGAAAAGTACATAAGAACGTTTCTACAAGATAGAATAGAAGGAGACTTGGAGGATTCTGCGGACGCGGCAGAAATACCTTGCAGTCTCCCGGAATCAGCAGCAACAACTAACCACGAGACTGATAGCTTGTACCTGGATCTGCACACGAAAAAATGGCAGGAAAGGGCATGAGTACACCACATTTGGTACCCAGTAAGTGCCAAGCCTAACCCCGGTCAAGTAGTGACGAGGTCAGGTTAAGGCTCTACCGTATTTCGAAATAAGTCAGTTTAAAATAGTACAAAAGATAGGTAATGTCTACAGTAAACAGTTTAAGAAAAACAATATAAGTTTACAGTAAGAAAATCCTCGTCTCAACAAAATACATATCACAAAGTGGAATCTCCCGGGATACCGTCCCGTAGTCCCAATTTAAATATGCAGTACAGGGGGAAAGCTCCTGGAATATGTGTGTAGTCCCAATTTAAATATGCAGTACAGGGGGAAAGATCCTGGAATACGTCTGTAGTCCCAACTTAAATATGCAGTACAGGGGGAAAGCTCCCGGAATATGTCTGTAGTTCCAATTTAAATATGTAGTACAGGGGAAAGCTCCCGAAATACGTCTGTAGTCCCAATTTAAATATGAAATGTGAATGATTGCCTGATAAGGTTTATTTAAACGGTTCAGGAGAAAAGTCACAGGCCAAACATGGTATAGGACTAACTAAACATGGTGCACACAGTATCAAATAGGAAATTCAAGTAAAACAGGTAGACATGCTCCTTCCTATTCTAAACTACACAATTAGCACATTAAACAGTGAAATGATTTATGGCATGGAAGGAAAAATGGAATTTTAGCAACAATGGAGTTAGGCAAGCCACTTACCTCGACTGCTCTACTCAACTAAAACATAGAGTTAGGCAAGCCACTTACCTCGACTGCTCTACTCAACTCAAAACCACGTTCTTGCCACGAGTACCCGACTCCGAATGGCCCAAATCTATTCAGTTCAATTGCATAATGCAAATATCATTGTAGGAAATCGATCTAGCTAATTAGTTCAAGGCTAATACGCGAAATTAGGAAAATTTCCCAAAAATTTCCCCGGGCCCACGTCTCAGAATTGAGTGAAAGTTACAAATTTAGAACACCCATTCACTCACGAACTCACTCGAACAAGAATCATTGAAAACCGACGTCAAAATCTCATTAAATTCTTGGATTTCTATTTGGGGAATCTTCCTCCCACTTTCATGATTTTTCACCCAAATTCATTGATTGCATGGAATAAATAGCTATAGATTAATGATATACAAGTGAAATAAGGTTAGGAATTGTTACCTATGAATCTTCTCCTCAAAACCCACTCAAAATCGCCTAATCCCGAGCTCCAAATCATTTTTAGAAGATATGAATTTCAAGCCCTCGAATTTGGTATAAACTGCCCAGCGATCCCGCACCTGCGCCCCCATGGATTGCACCTGCGGAAAATACAACGCAGGTGCGAAAAATCCTTAAGTGGGTTGGAACCGCACCTGCGGTCACTGGGCCGCATCTGCGGCTCCGCATCTGCGGAACTCTTGCCACATCTGCGAGCCAGGCTGACCCAGGCCAATTCCGCATCTGTGATGGCCCCCTCTGCACCTGTATGTCTGCACATGCGGCTCCCCTTCCGCAGGTGCGAAATACTAGCACCAGCAATGCTTCAGCTGGTTTTAAGCTCAAAAACCATCTCGTTGAGCATCTGAATCACCCCCGAGGCCCCCGGGACCTCAAGCAAACTTACCAACCAGTCCTAATACCTTATCCAAACTTAGTCAAGCCTTCAAAACACATCACATAACATCAAGATCACCAATTATGCATGGATTCAAGCCTAAGAACTTATGAAATTTCCAAAATCTACAACTGATGCCGAAACACATCAAAACTAGTCCAAATGACCTCAAATTTTACACACAAGTCATAAATGACACTATGAACCTACATCCACTCTCGGAATTCCATTCCGAGCCCGATATCAAAATTTCACCTATCAGCCGAAATCGCCAAAATTCTAACTTCCGTCAATTCAAGCCTAAATCTACAACAAACCTCAAGAACACATTCTGAACACACTCCCAACGCTGAAATCACTCAACGGAGCTAACGGAGCTAACGGAGTTGACGGAATTCCATTCCGGATCCGTCTTCACACAGTTCCAACTACGGTCCAATTTCTAAAGCTTAAACTCATATATAGGGACTATGTGTCCAAAAACTCTCTGAAATTCATGACTAATCATTCCGAAAAGTCCCGAAAGCAAAATAAACATGGGGAAGGTAGTTATTAGGGGATCGGGGCGCTAACTCTCAAAATGACCGACGGGTCGTTACATTATCCCCCTCTTAAGAAAATTGTTCGTCCTCGAACGAGTATAGAGACATACCTGAAGCTGTGAAAAGATGAGGGTACTGACTGCGCATATCCTGCTCGGTCTCCCAAGTCGCCTCCTCGACCGACTGACCTCTCCACTGAACCTTGATTGATGGAATATTCTTTGACCTGAGCTTTCTAACATATCTATCCAATATAGATACTGGCTCCTCAACATATGATAGATCATTGTCCAACTGGACTGAACTGAAATCCAAAACATGAGTCGGGTCATCGTGATACTTCCGGAGCATAGAGACGTGGAATACTAGATGAACTCCTGCTAGGTTGGGAGGCAAGGCTAGCTCATAAGAAACCTCCCCAACATGTTGCAACACCTCAAAAGGGCCAATAAATCTTGAACTCGGCTTACCCTTCTTCCCGAACCTTATGACGCCCTTCATAGGTGATACCCGAAGCAAAACTCGATCACCAGCCATAAATGCCAAATCACGAACTTTCCGGTCCACATAACTCTTTCGCCTGGACTGAGTTGTGCGAAGCCTCTCCTGAATCACCTTCACCTTGTCCAAGGCATCCTGGAACAAATCTATACCCAACAATCAGGCCTCGCCCGGCTCAAACTATCCCACTAGGCACCGGCACCGTCTACCATACAAACTGCATCATCTAAATGTTGAACTGGCAGTTGTTATTATAAGCAAACTTTGCAAGTGGAAAGTATCGCTCCCATGACCCTCCAAAATCTATCACGCATGCACAGAGCATATCCTCAAGAATCTGAATCGTGCGCTCGGACTGCCCATTCGTTTAAGGGTGAAAGGTTGTACTCAACTCTACCCTGGTGCCTAGCTCCTACTGAACGGCTCTCCAGAACCGTGAAGTGAACTGTGTACCTCTGTCTGAAATGATAGATACTGGAATACGGTGGAGGCAAACAATCTCCCTGATATAAATCTTTGCCAACCTCTCAGAGGAGTATGTAGTCAACACTGGAATAAAATGGGCTGACTTGGTCAGCCGGTCCACAATCACCCAAATAGCATCGAACATTTCATAAATCCGAGGAAGTCCAACCATAAAGTCCATGGTGATCCGCTCCAACTTCCACTCTGGAAGCTCAATCTGCTGAAGTAACCCTCCTGGCCTCTGATGCTCATATTTTACTTGCTGACAGTTGAGACACTTGGCCAAAAACTCCACTATATCCTTTTTCATCCTTCTCCAGCAATAGTGTTGTCTTAGATCCTGGTACATCTTCGCGGTACCCGGATGAATGGAATACCGCGAGCTATGGGCCTCCTCAAGAAACTCCTGAAGCCCATCCACATTGGGTACACAGACCCGACCCTGCATCATCATCACACCGTCATCTCCTATAGTCACATCCTTGGTGTCACCTCACCGAACCCTGTCTTGAAGAACCAGAAGTTAGGGATCATCATACTGGCGCTCTTGAATGCGGTCATAAAGAGAAGACCGAGCCACCACACAAGCTAAAACTCGGCAAGGCTCTGAAAGATTCAATCTCACGAACTGACTGGCTAAGGACTGAACATCCAAGGCTAAGGGCCTCTCAACCGCCAGAAGATATGCCAAACTCCCCACTAATACTAGGCCGAAGTCAAAGTTGTCTTGAGCTTCTAAAATATTTCCTCACACTCCTCGGTCCACCTGAACGGAACACCCTTTTGGGTCAGTCTGGTCATAGGTGCTGCAATAGATGAAAATCCCTCTACAAAGCGACGGTAGTACCTTGCCAAACCAAGGAAACTACGGATCTCCATGGCTGATGACGGTCTAGGCCAACTCTGCACCGCCTCCACCTTCTTCGGATCTACTTTGATCTCATCCCAAGACACTATGTGGCCCAAGAATGCCGTTGAATCAAGCCAGAACTCACACTTAGAGAATTTTTCATACAATCTCTTCTCCCTCAAAGTCTAAAGCACGGTCCTCAGGTGCTGCTCATGATCTTCCCGTGATCGGGAATACACCAAAATGTCATCAATAAACACAATGACGAAGGAATCAAGGTAAGGCCGGAACACACTGTGCATCAAATGCATAAAGGCTGCTGGGGAATTGGTCAGCCCAAATGACATAACAAGAAACTCATAGTGGCCATATCTGGTCCTGAAGGCAGTCTTTGGGATATTCGGCTCCCGAATCTTCAACTGATGATAGACAGAACGCAAGTCAATCTTGGAGAATACCCTGGAACCCTGTAGTTGGTCTAATAAATCATCAATGTGAGGCAAAGGATACATGTTCTTCACGGTGACCTTGTTCAACTGTCGATAATCAATACACATGCGCATTGAACCATCATTTTTCTTCACAAATAATACCGTAGCACTCCAAGGTGATACACTGTGTCTGATGAAACCCTTATCAAGCAACCCCTGTAACTTATCCTTCAACTCCTTCAACTCAGGAGGAGTCATACGGTAAGGAGGGATAGAAATGGGCTGAGTGCCTGGCAACAAATCAATGCCGAAATCAATATCTCTGTCGGGCGGCATACCCGGAAGATCAGCTGGGAATACATCAGGAAAGTCCTTCACTATTGGAACTGACTCAACTGGAGGAGTATCAACACTGACATCTCTCATATAGGCCAAGTACGCATCACACCCCTTCTCAACCATCCGCTAAGCCTTAAGAAATGAAATGACTCTGCGGAGAGTATACTCTAAGGTACCTCTCCACTCTAGTCTCGGCAAACCTGGCATAGCCAGTGTCACGGTCTTAGCGTGACAATCAAGAATAGCATAATGGGGTGACAACTAGTCCATTCCCAAGATAACATCGAAATCTACCATGCTGAGTAATAATAAATTAGCCCCGGTCTCAAAACCACCAAGAATAATCAAACATGACTGATATACGCGGTCCACAACTAGAGAGTCTCACACATGAGTAGATACGTAAACAGGGGAACTCAAATAATCCCGTGATATCCCCAAATGTGGAGCAAAATAAGAGGACACATATGAATATGTAGAGTTTGGATCAAATAATATTGATGCATACCTATGTAAGACAGGGACAATACCTGTGATGACTGAGTCTGAAGCAACAGCCTCGAAACGGGCTGGAAGGAAATAGTATCTGGACTGGCCTCCCCTTCTAGGGCGACCTCTACCTCCCTGGCCTCCACCTCGAGCTGACTGAGGAGGTAGATTGGCAGCTGGGGTTGGAAGAATAGCTAGAGGACCCGGCGGAGCACGTGGAGGCTGATAAGACTGTGGAGGTACATCCCTCCTGGCCCTGAGGCAATCTCTAATCACGTGACGAGTGTCACCATACTCAAAACAACCCCTCGGAAGACGCTGATTCTGAGTCTGAATAGGAGCTGGCCTGCTGGATTGGCCAGTAATAGCACCTCGAACTGGAGGTACACTGGATACTGGCGGTGCATAATAGAACTCCTGAGGTCTAGGAGGAGCTGGAATATCGCTGGCTGCTGGAAGGGATGAATGAACAGGTCGACCCACAAATCCCCTACCATAGCGTGCTGGTGCACGAGCTCCTGAAAAATGGCCAGTCTCTCGAGACCTTTTGGCCTCTCTCTCCTCTCGGTCCTGGGCAAACATGCCCTCTACTCTCCTGTCAATACTCACTGACTGCTGATAAGTGATATCCATCTCCAACTCTCTGGCCATATTGGTCCGAACACTAGGGTGGAGTCCCTCAATGAAGCGGCGAACTCACTCTCTGACTGTGGCAACCAAGGCTAGTGCATGCCTAGCTAACTCACTAAAACAGACTGCATATTATGACACAGTTATAAAACCCTAGTGCAACTGCTCGAACTCCATGCACCAAGTATCCCTGAGGCTCTAAGGGAAATACTCTCGCAAAAATATCTCTGAAGACTGAGTCCAAGTGAGTGAGGCTGCCTCGTCCGGACTACTCAGCTCATAGGCCCGCCACCACTGATATGCCGTTCCCCTCAGCTGGAAAGCGGTGAAAGAAACACCACTGGTCTCCACAATGCCCATTGTGCGGAGAATACGATGACACTCCTCAAGAAAACCCAGAGCGTCATCTGAAGCTTGTCCACTGAAAATAGGTGGGTGGTACTTCTTGTACCTCTCAAGTCTGAGCAGCTCTACCTCAGAAGCAGCAACCCTGGTCCCATGTTGTATCGGAGCCACTTGGGTCATAGGAATATAATCAGGAGCCTGATCAACCTGGCCCCTCTTCTCAGGAGTGCGGGCTGGGGGAGTCTATGCCCCTCCCCCGGCCTAAGATGTAGCGGGAGCTATCGGAAGTAGTCCAGCCTGAGCTAGAGTGCTGAACATGCTCATGAACTGAGCTAAAGTCTCCTGTAAGGCTGGAGAAGCAATAGCGATTTCCTGTGCCGGCTCTCCAGCTGGGGCTGGTATAGGCTCCTCTATCACTGCTTTTGCCGGTGCTCCGGCTGCACCGCGTGGTCGTCTTCTACCCCGACCCCGACCTCTAGCGACTCTGGCAGGGGGCTCGGGTGCCTGGTTGTCGATCCTCCTAGTAGGGGACCTCACCATCTGTGGGAAAGAATAGAATAGAATTTAGAATTTTTTATGTCAATACCTCACACGACAAGGAAATTAAAGAAACATGATTTTTCTCAACAGTTACATAGCCTCCTGAAGATAGATACGGACGTCTCTGTACCGATCCGCGAGACCCTAATAAACCATCTTGTGACTTGTGACTCCTATGAACATAGACGCTCTAATACCAACTTGTCACGACCCGCTTTACCCTCCGAAAGGCATCATGACGGCACCTATTCTCTGCGACTAGGTAAGCCTAATTGCGGAAAAGATATTAAATACAAGCAATAAAATTAAGACGGAATAAAGTAAATCTACTAATGAAACATCGCCACTTGGCACGTACAAAATATAACTTCCCAAAACCCGGAATATCACAAACAGTCACAAGATTCTAACACTACTGTAGCTCTAACAAAAACTAGAAAAGTACATTAGAACGTTTCTACAAGATAGAATAGAAGGAGACTCAGAGGATTCTGCAGACGCGGCAGAAATACCTTGCAGTCTCTATAAAATCAGCAGTAGTAACTAACCAAGAGGCTGACAGCTCGTACCTGGATCTGCACACAAAAAAATGTGCAGGAAAGGGCATGAGTACACCACATTTGTTACCAGTAAGTGCCAAGCCTAACCCCGGTCAAGTAGTGACGAGGTCATGTTAAGGCTCTACCGAATTTCTAAATAAATCAGTTTAAAATAGTATAAAAGATAGGTAATGTCTACAGTAAATAGTATAAGAAAAACAATATAAGTTTACAGTAAGAAAATCCTCGGCTCAACATAATATATATCACAAAGTGGAATCTCCCGGGATACCGTCCCGTATTTCCAATTTAATTGTGAAGTACAGGGGGAGAGCTCCCGAAATACTACCGTAGTCCCAATTAAAATATGCAGTACTGGGGGAAAGCTCCCGGAATACATCTGTAGTCCCAATTTAAATATGCAGTACAGGGGAAAAGCTCTCGGAATACGTCCGTAGTCCCAATTTAAATATGAAATGCGAATGAATGCCAGATAAGGTTTATTTAAACGGTTTAGGAGAAAAGTCACAGGCCAAACACAAGATAGGACTAACTAAGCATGGTGCACACAGTATCAAATAGGAAATTCAGGTAAAACAGGTAGACATGCTCCTTCCTATTCTAAACTACACAATTAGCACATTAAACAGTGAAATGATTTATGGCATGGAAGGAAAAATAGAATTTTAGCAACAATGGCCTGTGCACGTACTCGTCACCTCACGTACACGGCGCCCATACAACAAATAGTATCAAAACAACCTAAGGGGAAGTCCTCAACACAGAGTTAGGCAAGCCACTTACCTCGACTGCTCTACTCAACTCAAAATCACGTTCTTGCCACGAGTACCCGACTCCGAATGGCCCAAATCTATTCAATTCAATTGCATAATGTAAATATCATTGTAAGAAATCGATCTAGCTAATTAGTTCAAGGCTAATACGCGAAATTAGGAAAATTTCCCAAAAAGTCCCCCGGGCCCACGTCTCGGAATCGAGTGAAAGTTACAAATTTAGAACACCCATTCACTCACGAACTCACTCGAACAAGAATCATTGAAAACCGACGTCAAAATCTCATTAAATTCTCAGATTTCTATTTGGGGAATCTTCCTCCCATTTTCATGATTTTTCACCCAAGTTCATTGATTGCATGGAAGAAATTGCTATAGATTAATGATATGCAAGTGAAATAAGGTTAGGAATTGTTACCTATGAATCTTCTCCTCAAACCCCACTCAAAATCGCCTAATCCTGAGCTCCAAATCATTTTTAGAAGATATGTATTTCCAGCCCTCGAATTTGGTATAAACTGCCCAGTGATCCCGCACCTGCGCCCCTTTGGACCGCACCTGCGGAAAATACATCGCAGGTGCGAAAAAACCTTAAGTGGGATGGAACCGCACCTGCGGCCACTGGGCTGCATCTGCGGAACTCTTGCCGCACCTGCGAGCCTAGCTGACCCAGGCCAATTTCGCATTTGCGATGGCCTCCTCCGCACCTGCGTGTTCGCATATGCGATGGCCCCCTCCTCACCTACGTGTCCGCACCTGTGGATCCCCTTCCTCAGGTGCGAAACACCAGCACCAGCAATGCTTCAGCTGGTTTTAAGCTCAAAAACCATATCGTTGAGCATCCAAAACATCCCCGAGGCCCTCGGGACCTTAACCAAACTTACCAACCAGTCCTAATACCTTATCCAAACTTAGTCGAGCCTTCAAAACACATCACATAACATCAAAATCACCAATTATGCATGGATTCAAGCCTAAGAACTTATGAAATTTCCAAAATCTACAACTGATGCCGAAACACGTCAAAACTAGTCCAAATGACCTCAAATTTTACACACATGTCATAAATGACACTACGGACCAACAGCCACTCTCGGAATTCCATTCCGAGCCCAATTTCAAATTTCACCTATCGGCCGGAATTACCGAAATTCTAACTTTCGCCAATTCAAGCCTAAATCTACTATAGACGTCGAGAACATATTCTGAACACGCTCCTAACCCTTAAATCACCCAGTGGAGCTAACGGAGTCGACGAAATTCCATTCTGGATCCGTCTTCACACAGTTCCAACTACGGTCCAATATATAGGGACTATGTGTCCAAAAACCCTCCGAAATTCACGACTAGTCATTCCGACAAGTCCCGAAAGCAAAAATAAACATGGGGAAGGTAGTTATTAGGGGATTGGGGCGCTAACTCTCAAATGACCAACCGGGCCGTTACATAAAGATACCAGGTTACACGTAATCGAGGGCGACATGAGGTACAATGCCCTGTTCGGGAGGCCTTGGATCCATAACATGAGGGCAATCCCCTCGACCCTCCACCAGATGATGAAATTCCCGACGTCAGACGGTGTAAAAATAGTGTATGGGGAACAGGATGCTTCAAAGGAAATGTTTGTGGTCGATGAGGTAACACTGATATCGATGTTATCAACCTCGAAAAATTCAAACATCAAAGGTAAACAGGAAGCCAAATAGCAATCACCGCCACCAGCCTCGACCGAATCATGGAAGCAGGAGATAGAAGAAGAGGAGGAGGATTTTCGGCCCCTCAAAATTTTGTTGTTCCCGAAGATTTTGACGCCACCAAATCAATGGTCAAAGAGCTGGAACAGGTTATACTGATTGTGTACCTACCCGAGCGAAAGGTACACCTGGGAACGGGATTAACCCCCAAACTCAGGAAAAAACTTATTCAATTTCTTATTGATAACATATATTGTTTTGCTTGGTCCCATTTAGACATGATAGAAATACCACCAGAGATAACAATGCATCGGCTAAGCCTGGACCCTAAGTTCAGACCGGTGAAGAAAAAGAGAAGACCCCAGTCCGAGGTAAAGCACGCATTCATAAAGGACGAGGTAACTAAACTTCTCAAAATAGGGTCCATTCGGGAGGTAAAATATCCCGAATGGTTAGCCAATGTAGTCATAGTCCCTAAGAAAGGGAACAAACTTAGAATGTGCATAGACTATAAGGATTTGATCAAGGCATGCCCCAAAGATTCTTTTCCACTGCCTTACATCGATCGCATGATCGACGCCACGGCCAGTCACGAGATCTTTACTTTCTCGATGCCTATTCGGGGTACAATAAAATTCAGATTAACTCGGAAGACCAAGAAAAGACTTCATGTATCACCAAGTACGGAACATACTGTTATAATGTAATGCCTTTCGGGCTAAAAAGTACAGGAGCTACTTACCAATGCCTAGTAAATAAATTGTTCGAAGAACAAATAGGTAAGTCAATGGAAGTGTATATTGATGACATGTTAGTTAAGTCACTGCGCGCAGAGCACCATTTAGCTCATTTGCAGGAAAGGTTTGACATTCTGAGGAAATATATATGAAGCTCAACCCCGAGAAATGTGCTTTGGGGGTCGGTTCGGGCAAGTTCCTCGGATTCATGGTGTCGAATCGGGGAATCGAGATCAACCCCGATAAAATCAACACCATCAAAGATATCACCATCGTGGACAGTGTATAAGTCATACAGAGGCTGACTAGGCGGATAGCTGCTTTAGGCCGATGCATCTCGAGGTCATCGGATCGAAGCCACAGATTTTTCTCTCTACCCAAAAAGAAGAACGATTTCACTTGGACCCCGGATTGCCAACATGCATTGGAGGAATTGAAGAGATACCTATCGAGCCCACCATTTCTTCACACTCCAAAAGTAGATGAGAAACTTTACTTGTACTTAGCAGTATCAGAAATTTCATTAAGTGGTGTCCTGGTTCGAGAAGAGCAAGGTATGCAATTCCCTGTTTATTACATAAGTCAAACTTTAGGAGAAGAAGAAACTAGATATCCTCACTTAGAGAAATTGTCACTTGCACTGATAAGCGCTTCTAGAAAGTTAAAACCATACTTTCAGTGTCACCCCATATGCGTATTAACCACTTACCCACTTCGTAATATTCTGCACAAACCCGAACTGTCGGGTCGACTGGCCAAATGAGCTGGCGAACTCAGTGGGTACGATATCAAATATCAACCCCGTACGGCCATAAAATCTCAAATTTTGGCGGACTTTGTGGCCGATTTCACACCAACCCTCGTACCCGAAAACGAGAAAAAATTCTTGTTAAAATTAGGTACATCATCGGGGGTATGGACCCTTTTCACAGATGGTTCTTTGAATGTGAAAAGGTCTCGGCTAGGCATCATTTTGAAGCCGCCCACGGGTAACACTATTAGGCAATCTATCAAAACTTCTAGGTTGAGTAACAACGAGGCCGAGTATGAGGCCATGATTACAGGTCTCAAGCTAGCTAAAAGCTTGGGAGAAGAAATCATTAAAGCTAAGTGTGACTCTTTACTGGTGGTGAACCAAGTAAACAAAACCTTCGAAGTTCGAGAGGATAGAATGCAACGATATTTGGACAAGTTGCAGGTAAATTTGCACTGTTTCAAAAAATGGACTTTACAACATGTGCCTCGAGAACAAAAAAGTAGGGCCGATGCACTTGAAAATTTGGGGTCATCGGTCGAGGAAGATGATATCAACTCGAGGACTGTCATTCAACTCTCGAGATCCGTGATCGAGGAAGGTCATGCCGAGATCAAATCTACAAGCTTGACCTGGGATTGGAGGAATAAATATATTGAATACTTGAAAAACGGAAAGCTCCCATCGGACCCTAAAGAGTCAAAGGCCCTACGAACCAAAGTTGCTCGATTCACATTGGGAGAAGATGGAATATTACACAGAAGGACATTTGATGGACCACTGGCAGTAAGTTAAGGACCAGGAAACGCCGATTATGTTTTATGAGAGGTCCATGAAGGCACTTGTGGGAACCACTCCGGCGCCGAATCACCGATTCACAAAGTCATTAGAGAAGGATACTACTGGGATAGCATGGAAAAAGACTCTAAGGAATTTTTTCGAAAATGTGATAAATGTCAAAGTTTTGCACCGATGATCCACCAGCCCGGAGAACAACTTCATTCGGTCCTATCCCCATGGCCATTCATGAAATGGGGGATGGATATCGCCGGCCCTCTGTCATCGGCCCCAGGTAAAGCTAAATTCATTTTATTTATGACTGACTATTTCTCTAAATGGGTTGAAGCACACATGTTCGAGAAAGTGAGAGAGAAAGAGGTTATAGACTTCATCTAGGATCACATCATATGTCGATTTGGAATACCCACCGAAATAGTGTGTGACAATGGAAAGCAATTTATCGGCAGCAAAGTGACGAAATTTCTCGAAGACCATAAAATAAAAAGGATATTATCAATGTTATATCACCCTAGTGGGAACGAGCAGGCCGAATCGATGAACAAAACTGTTGATGTGTGGCTATAACTCATGGTTTAACGCATTATGTGCCTTACATTTTATGTGCGTTAATGATAAAAATACACTTCGTATGTGCATAATGGAGTCTATTCATGTGTAGGTGAATTGGAGATGGAAGCCGAGCTAAATGGATGTATAAACGTCAAAAATACGCTCAAGAGTCAAAAAGGAGTGAACCCGGCTATAGCTGGGCGTTTGAGTTGTAAAGCCTGGTCATACCAGGCTTTAGCCGGGCGTTTGGGCTATAAAGCCTAGTAAGACCAGGCGTTTAAGGGGCGTTTGACCCATAACGCCAGGCCTGGCCAGGCGTTTGGCCTATAACTCCTGGTCCCTGGTTCGGCCCATTCCGAGTTTTGAAGATTTTATGTGTTTCTCGGTTTGACTAGAAGTATCCTACACGTTTAGGGTTTATCCCAAACATATAAATAGACCCAAAAACATAACTTTGGGGATGCCATTAGAGACAAGAGAAGCGTGTGGAATACTACTCAGCAAAGCAAAACATTGATTTTTACATCATTTATTCATTACTCTGTAATTTAATTATGCAAGTTATTTTGGATGTGATTATTATGAGCATGAGTAACTAATTTCTTTAATCTAGGATTTTGGTGGAACCCGTTGAGGGATGAACTTATTGTGATATTAATATAGCTTTGATTGGTTGATCAAACCCTATTTGTTCAACTACGTTCTTGTTGTAGTTGATTGAAGGGCCCTCAATTAGTTGTTCCTATTTATTATGTATCTACTTGAGAGAGAGTGCATATTTAGGTAGTTTTTTGAAAAACATCATTCCCGGGGTATAGATGAAAGTCATAACCGAGGGTTTAGAAGTTGGATTATAAATAACGATACTTTGGGTGCAATCTAAAGTGAACTGTAATGAAATCTAGCTAGCGTAACTTGAGAGAGTGCGTCTAGTAAATTATCATAATTACTTGAGAGAGATTTATGGTAGCTAGAGTGTTCATGATTGATAGAGGCAACTAATCAAACTATAGGAAGTATCCGAGAAAGAAGTTCACTGACGGGGGAAACCATAACCTTAGACCTTTATTATAATTTTTTATTACTACATTGTTTTATTGGGCCAGGCAGATTCATTCCACCACCCTAGGAGCATGATCATACAGCAGAATCAAAACTTGGGGTTCAATTCATAAGTTCAAAGTGGAGGCATATAGTGATTCAAGCATTTGTTCGAAGGAGCATGGAAAGCAAAACTAATGGAAAGGATGTCGACGCTACTTGAGCAGGGAGTTTCTTGCACCTTACTTTTATTTGTTGTTTTGTCTATATGTGTTGCACTGAGGACATTGCATGATTTAAGTGTGGGGTGTTGTACATATTTTTTGTGGTTTGTTGTGTTTAGTTTGCTTCCTTGTTAGTAGTTTTAGCTTTTCTTGTTAGTAATATGTGGACTCTTCCCGACGATGGATCTCCTAGACAGTTCTCTTGAGGGAAGTAAGTCTAGAGAAAATACCAAAAAAAATTTTAGGTAGTGTAGTAATTCCCCCCTTGGTTTTTCTTTGGACCGCGGTTATTTTCCAAGAGTTTTTAATTGAACCGGGTGTAGGTAGTTTTTAATTTTTAGGAGTAGTAACCACATGGTTGAGAAATTAATTGCAGCAATATCTCAGAACTTTGTGATGCCTTGAGAATAGTCAGTACGTTGGTTGTGACGCTTAGGCTCAAATTTTTTTACTCTAGGATAAATAACTTAAATCGTGGATTCTTAAATTTGCTTAACTGCTTTGACTGGAGTGTCGTGATAGATCCAATCCTGAGTGAGTTATGTGCCATGTGTGTGTGAAGTTTGTATGTTATTATGTGCATTGCATTTGATGTCTAGAACTTGCCCCGTATGTGTGCAAAGCGAAATAGTAGTTTTGCTCAGTCTTGGAAGTGATATAGGCGTTTCTTTGTTGAGCCAGCTATGTATATTTTACCCGCCTAATTGTTATGTATCGTAGTTAACCCCGTTGAGCCTATAATTCTGTTTCTTTGGCAACCATATTACAAGTCATACCCCTTTGTTTGACTTGATCATATATTTGAACCTTGTCACCTCTCGTAAGCACTAAATGTGATGAAATATAGAAAAGTTAAAGTGTGGGGTGGTAGGTTGGTTTTTGAGGGGAACAGTTGAAATAAGGAGAAAGGTGCACTGTTTTGAAATGTAATGCCTGGTCCCTGGTCCGGCCCATTCCGAGTTTTGAAGATTTTAACTGTTTCCCGGTTTGACTAGAAGTATCCTACACGTTTAGGGTTTATCCCAAACATATAAATAGACCCAAAAACACAACTTTGGGGATGCCATTAGAGAAAGAGAAGCGTGTTGAATACTACACAGCAAAGCAAAACATTGATTTTTAAATCCTTTATTCATTACTCTGTAATTTAATTATGCAAGTTATTTTGGATTTGATTATTATGAGCATGAGTAGCTAATTTCTTTAATCTAGGGTTTTGGTGGAACCCGTTGGGGGATGAACTTATTGTGATATTAATATAGCTTTGATTGGTTGATTAAACT
>ML418717.1:85845-122597 GCA_005239525.1 Nicotiana knightiana | reverse complement strand
TATATACTGCTGCGGCGTGCAGCCCGATCCATAGCTATAACATATATTGCTGCGGCGTGCAGCCCGATCCATATAATAGTCGGCTGCACTCATTGGGGGTGTACAGACTCCTAGAGGGGCTCCTTCAGCCCAAGCGCTATATCTGTTGCGGCGTGCAGCCTGATCCAATATGTATACTGCTGCGGCGTGCAACCCGATCCATATATAACATATGTTTCTGCGGCGTGAAGCCCGATCCATATAATATATATAATCTATATTGCTGCGGCGTGCAGTCCGACCCACATATATTACATAACATTAATGTCACGACCCAAAATCGCACACGGGTTGTGATGGCGCCCAATACCGGAGTCAGGCAAGCCAACAGTTCACGGGAAAATTCTCAAATTATCACAAGCTCTAGGTTACTACCCAATTCTTGATTTTTCACTAATTTAGGTAGTTAATTATGCTAAAAATCCATGCATGAAGCTTAGATTAGAGTAGGTTTTACTTACCTTAAATGACAAGGTCAATAGCCCCTCAACAATGGTGGAAATCACCCCAAGGAAGAAGAAGAAGATGAGAAAATGTGTTAAGACCTGTGTATAAAAACACACTGTCTGGATAGTGCTTTCGCACCTGCGGCTTGAGGACCCCACCTGCGGTCTCGCACCTGCGAGAAAAGGCCCGCACCTGCGGAAATGGACTGGGGAGCCTGGGCCCGCACCTGCGGAGTGGAGACCGCACCTGCGGCTCCTCTCCTGTGAAACTTTGTCCGCACCTGCGAGAATTGGCCAGACCACTGGGTGTCGGACCTGCGATGCTGGGGACCGTAGGAGCGGTCCCACACCTATGACTGGGAACCCGCACCTGCGGTCACACCAGAACAGGTGCACCAGCAGCTATTTTAGCTGGTTTTTAGCCCCGTTAGGTGCCCGAGAGGCACCTGTGCCCACTCGAGGCCTAGTCCAAATATACCAACGAGTCCCAAATCATAATACGGACTCGCTCGAGCCTTCGAAACACCTAAAACAATGCTAAAACTCAAAATCACACCTCCAAACCCCAAGAACCATACTTAGGAACTTTAAGTTTTCTAGACTTCACTAACAACGCGCCGAACCGACTTATAGAACTCGGAATGACACCAAATTTTGCAGGCAAGTCATAATTAACTTAACGGAACTATTCCCGGTCTCGAAATTTCGTTCAGACCTCGATAACCCAAAAACACGTCCCAAACCAAAATAGGAACTTAAGGAACTTATTTCAATATTGGGCGCCGAAATGCCCCCGGGTCATCAGAAACCCATTCTGAACATACGCCCAGGTCCAAAATAATCACATGAAGCTACCCGAATCGACGAAACTCGATTCCTTGATCGTTTACCCAAAATGTTGACCGAAGTCAAACTTGGCCTTAAAGGCCAACCTTAAGGAACCAATTGTTACTATAGCACCCGAAACACCTCCGAATCCTGGACCACCAGTTCCCGCAAGTCATAAATCATAAAAAGCCGCTATGGGAAGTTTCATTTAGGGGAACGTGGTCCGATAACGTAAAACGACTGGTCGGGTCGTTACATTCTCCACCTCTTAAATAAACGTTCGTGCTCGAGCGGGTCTAGAATCATCCCCGAAGTGTTGAATAAGTGTGGATATCTGCTATGCATGTCCTCTTCAAAATCCCAGGTCGCCTCCTCAACTGGATGGCCCTTCCACTGGACTTTCAGACAGAAACTCTCTTGGACCTCAACTGGCGGTCCTGCCTATCAATAATAGCAACTGACTCCTCCTCGAAGCCCAACCTCTCATCTAATTGAATAGCGCTGAAATCAACCACGTGAGAGAAGTCGGCGTGGTACCTCCGGAGCATGGATACATGAAAAACTGGGTGAACTCCTGATAAACTGGGAGGCAAGGCCAACTCATAAGCAACCTCCCCAATTCGCCTCAACACCTCGAATGGACCTATAAGCCTCGGGCTCAGCTTTCCCTTTTTCCCAAACCTCATAATACCCTTCATAGGCAAGACTTTCAACAGGACCCTATCCCCCTCCATAAATGATACATCACGCTCCCTCTGATCCGCGTAACTCTTCTGTCTGGACTGTGCTGTACGTAGCCTCTCCTGAATCAACTTCACTTTATCCAAGGCATCCCTCACCAGGTCGGTGCCATATAAATTAGCCTCGCCAGGTTCAAACCACCCCATAGGAGAACGACATCACCGACCATACAAAGCCTCAAATGGTGCCATCTCAATGCTGGGCTGATAACTATTATTGTAAGCAAACTCGGCCAAAGGCAAGAACTGGTCCCACTGACCTCCGAAGTCAATCACACATGCCCTGAGCATGTCCTCAAATATCTGAACTGTACGCTCTGACTGACCATCAGTCTGAGGGTGAAATATTGTGCTGAGGTCTATCTGGGTGCCCATATCATTATGCAATGCTCTCTAGAAGTGCGAGATGAACTGAGGACCTCGATCTGATATAATGGACACCGGCACACCATGCAACCAGACTATCTACCGAATGTAGATCTGGGCTAACCTCTCAGAAGTATAAGTAGTAGCCACTGGAATAAAATGCGCCGATTTGGTCAATCTATCAACAATGACCCAAACCGCGTCAACCTTCCGCAAGGTCCGAGGCAACCCAACCACGAAGTCCATAGTAATGCGCTCCTTTTTACACTCATGAATGGGCATCTGATGAAGTAGGCCTCCTGGCCTATGGTGCTTATACTTAACCTGCTGGCAATTAAGGCACCTAGTCACATACTCCACAATGTCCTTCTTCATTCGCCTCCACCAGTAATGCTGCTTCAAATCATGATACATCTTCGTAGCACCAGGGTGAACAGAATACCGAGAACTGTGTTCCTCCTCTAGAATCCTCTCCCTTAGGCCATCAACATTAGGAACACATAAGCGGCCCTGAAGTCTCAAAACACCATCCTCGCCGATAGTAACCTCCTTGGCCCTACCTTGAACCACTGTCTCCGGAAGCTCTACTAAGCACAGATCATAGAACTGTCGGGTCTTAATCTCTCCCATTAATGAAGTTTGAGAAACCACATGTGCTAAAACTCAACGAGGCTCTGAAAGTTCTAACCTTACTAGGCGATTGGCCAAAGACTGAACGTCCAAGGCTCGAGGTCTCTCCTCTGCTGGAATATAAGCCAAGCTACCCATACTCTTAGCCTTCATGCTCAAAGCATCTGCCACCACATTTGCCTTTCCCGGGTGATAAAAAATGGTGATATCATAATCCTTCAACAACTCAAGCCATATGCGCTGTCTTAAATTAAGATCTTTATGCTTGAACAAGTGCTGCAAGTTACGGTGGTCTGTATAAATCTCACAGGACACTCCATACAAATAGTGCCTCAAAATCTTAAGAGCATGAACAATCACCGCCAACTCCAAATCGTGCACAGGGTAATTCTTCTCATGAACCTTCAGCTGGCGTGAAACATAATCAATAACTCTCCCTTCCTGCATCAATACACACCCCAAGCCAATGCGTGAAGCATCGCAAAATACCTTGTACATCCCAGAATAGGAAGGCAATACTAGAACTGGTGCTGAGGTCAATGTTGTCTTGAGCTTCTAAAAGCTCGCCTCACACTCGTCAGACCATCGAAACGGGGCATTCTTCTAAGTCAATCTAGTCAATGGATCTGCAATAGAAGAGAAACCCTCCACAAATCGAAGATAATAGCCTGCTAGGCCCAAAAAGCTCCTGATCTCTGTGGCTGAAGTAGGACGCGACCAACTCTGAACTGCCTCGATCTTCTGAGGATCAACCTTGATATCCTCTCCAGATACCACATGCCCCAAAAATGCCACGGAGTGCAACCAAAACTCACACTTGGAAAATTTAGCATATAGCTTCTGTTATCACAAGGTCTGGAGCACAACTCTTAAATGTTGCTCGTGCTCCCCAGTATACGGGAGTAAATCAAAATGTCATCTATGAAGACAATGATGAAGGAATCAATATACGGCCTGAACACCCTATCCATTAAATCCATGAATGCTGCTGGGGCATTAGTCAAGCCAAAGGACATCACTAGGAACTCATAATGGCCATACCTCGTACGAAAATCAGTCTTCATAACATCTGAAGCCCGAATCCTCAACTGATGATACCCTGATTGCAAATCAATCTTAGAAAACACGCGAGCACTCTGCAACTAGTCAAACAAATCATCGATGCACGACAAGGGATACTTGATTTTAATGGAAACCTTGTTCAACTGGAGGTAATATATACACATCTGTATAGACCCATCCTTTTTCTTCACAAATAAAACTGGAGCACCCCACAGCGATACACTCGGCCTGATGAACCCCTTAGTTAACAACTCCTCAAGCTGCTCCTTCAACTCTTTCGGAGCCATACGGCACGGAGGAATGGATATAGGCTGGGTGTTTGGAGCTAAATCAATGCAGAAATCAATATCACGGTCCGGAGGCATGCCCGGAAGGTCCGACGGAAATACATCAGCAAACTCCCGAACAACTGGCACGGAATCAATCGTCGAAGACTTGGCGGTGGTGTCCCGCGCATAAGCAAAATAGGCTAGAAAACCCTTCTCGACCATGTGTCGAGTCTTCAAGAATGAAATAACCCGGCTGGCTGCGCTAACTGAAGAACCCCTCCATTCCAGCCTAGGTGACTCGGGAATGGCTAAAGTAACTATCTTGGCATGGAAATCAAGCACGACATGATAAGGAGATAGCTAATCCATGCCTAGAATAACCTCAAAATCAACCATGTCGAGCAATAAAAGTTCAGCTCTGGTCTCGATCCCACAGAAGGTGATCATATAGGACCGATACACCCGGTCTACCACCACAGAGTCGCCCACAGGAGTGGACACATATATAGGAGATCCCAAGGACTCACGGGAGACATCCAAAAAGGAACAAATAGGGCTGAAACATATGAATAAATGGATCTAGGATCAAACAATACGGAAGCCTCTCTACTGTATACTGAGATAATACCTGTGATCACTGCGTCTGAGGCTACTACATCTGCTCTGGCCGAAATAGCATAAAACTTGGCTGGATCACCTGAAGACTGAGCCCCACCGGAGTGAACAGGAGCTGTCTGACCTCCCCCTGACTGACCTCCACCTCTAGGACGACCTCTGCCGACCTGTCCTCCACCTCTAGCTGGCCGGACTGCTGGTGCCGGACCCATCGGCTGATAGCTCTGCTGTACGGCCTTGCCCCGATACTGGGCATACTGGTTCCTCATATGACCAGGCTCTCCACACTCATAACAACTCCCAGGTGGCACAGTTTACTGCCCCGAGGAAGATCCCTGAAGGGCCGGAGGGCGGTGAGAGCCCTGAGGCATAGCACTGAAACAAGGATCGGAGGATCTCGGATGACTGGAATAACCACTGTGTGAACTCTAAATGGCTGGAGGACAGTATGAACGCTCTGGCATGACGCTGAAATGAGGCCTCGCTGGAACACCTCGGGGAGGTGGTGGAGGTTCTGAATATAAAAGCCTGCTGGGCTGACCACTGCTATGCTGACTCCTGCCCCTAGCAGGGGCGCCTTTGAAATCCCCTGAGAACCTAGCTCTCTTGTCCTGCTGACCGTGCTCCCTGCTCCCTTCTGCTCGACCGATAACCCTCGATCCTACGAGCAATCTCCACTATGAGATGATAAGGGGTACCCATCTCCACCTCTCGAGCCATGGTGGATCTAATAACTGGATGCAACCCCGCTACAAACCTCCGAACTCTCTCACCATCGGTGGGCAATATCATAAGAGCATGGCGTGACAACTCTGAAAATCTGGCCTCATAATCTGTCACGGACATATGCCCCTTCTCTAACCAGTTAAACTGGCCCCGCAACTATTCTCTCTCAGAGGGTGGAATATATCTTTCCAAGAACATCTGTGTGAACTGCTCCCTAGTGATAGTAGGAGAATCAGCTAGCCTGCTGAGAATATAAGACTGCCACCACTTGCGAGCTCTGTCCTCTAACTGGAATGCAGTGAAGTCCACCCCATGGGACGCTAGGATCCCCATGTTGTGCAATCTATCCCTGCACCTATCAATGAAGTCCTGGGCATCCTCACCTTGCTCACCCCCGAAGATTGGAGGGCGCAAGCGAGTCCATCTGTCTAACATCTTATGCTGGTTGCCACCCGCGGCTGGTCTGGGCTCCGGTGCTACCGCTACAGGCTGAGTACCACCCACGGGCAGTGTACCCAGGATGTGACATAATGCTGCTGTCGGTCTTGCTGCCTGGACAGTAGGGGTCTAGGCTCCCCCTCCCGCCTGTGAAGTGGCAGGATCTGCTGGAAATAAACCAGCCTGGGAAATGGTGTCTATAAATCTCATCATACGGCCCATGACTACCTGGAAGCCTAGATCATCAAAATAAAAGCGGAAACACTTACCAATTTAGATACATACAGCCAAAATGATCGTGATCCAATATATATACAGTCCCAAAATAAGAATCTACTAAGTGTGTGGGAGGAACTAGTGTCACAAGTCAATAGGCGAACTAGTAGAATATACAAAAGATGATACAAGATGTACTGTTGTCTGAAAGGATGTAGACAGAAATAAACAAAAGATAACTCCATAGAACAACTGAGAATCGCCAAGGGAGGCAGATCACCGTGGAGTCAGGTCCAAAATATATATGTCAAGCTCCGGTCGGATAATCAGAAACACCAGCCCAGAACCTGTACAATTAAGTACAGAAGTGCAGCATGAGTACATAAATATATATGTACCCAGTGAGTATCCCGCCTAACCTCGAAGAGGTAGTGACGAGAGGTCGACATGACACTCACTAAGGTCCAACAATATAATTTAACAGAATGTAATAAACCAGTAGGCATGTAAGGACAGTGAAGCAACAAGTATATATGTAAGATACTGAAATCCAGGAAGAATACTGAGGATAAATAAAATAACTACCACTTCACCTTTTCCCAAATCTCTGTCAGAACAATTTCATGAAATTTAATAACAAATAAATCATACGCATGCATAGTAAGGACAACCGGTCGCAGTCATAAGATAATCACGCCCATCCACTGCCGAGGATCGAACGGCCCGTACCAAAAGTGCACCTCTCAACCTCTCTATGCACTGTTGAGGATCGATCGGCCCATCCCAAAAGTGCATCTCTCAACCTCTCTATGCACTGTCGAGGATCGATCGGCCTGTCCCAAAAGTGCATCTCTCAATCTCTCTATGCACTGTCGAGGATCGATCGGCCCATCCCAAAAGTGCATCTCTCAATCTCTCTACGTACTGCCGAGGATCGATCGGCTGTCCCAAAACTGCGTCTCTCATAAGAGTGGGGGAAATCACACTCCGCTCGCGGAATACAAATTACCAAGCGGTCACATGCAAATACATTATTCCTTTTTAAAAGAGAATACCTTTCGAGAACGTAAGCAACATGAAATATTAATTCAACACACATATAGTTCATATCAAGTAGAACAAAAGGCATGATGTGGGTCTAACTACCCAGACATAATAGTAATAGTCGCTACGTACGGACTCTCGTCACTTTGCATACGTAGCCCCCTACAAATTATCACATATAGCATTCAAACCACCTAGGGGGACAATTTCCCCCTTACAAAGTTAGAAAGGAGACTCACCTCATGTCAAATCTACCCCTCGGACCAAGGATGCGCCCGAATCTCCGAACTCTACACCCGAGGACTCGCAACTAGCCAAATACGGTATAATGACATCAATGCATGCGCAAAGTAGGGAAATTATCATAATTTTTCAATAATTCAACATTCTGGAGAAATTCCCAAAATCCAACCCCGGGCCCGCACGCTCGGATTCCAATAAATTCTCGAAGTGAACACTCACCCAAAGCCTAAGGATCATTAATATACGATTCTTACTTGATTTTATAGCAAATTCATGGGAAAATTCTCAAATTATCACAAGCTCTAGGTTACTACCCAATTCTTGATTTTCACTATTTTAGGTAGTTGATTAAGCTAGAAATCCATGCATGAAGCTAAGATTATATTAGATTTCACTTACCTTAAATGAACAGGTCGATAGCCCCTCAACAATGGTGGAAATCGCCTCAAGGAAGAAGAAGAAGATGAGAAAATGTGTTAAGACCCGTGTATAAAAACACACTGTCTGGACAGTGTTTTCGCATTTGCGGCTCGAGGACCGCACCTGAAGTCTCGCACCTGCGAGCAAAGGCCCGCACCTGCGGAAATGGACTGGGGAGCCTGGTCCCGCACCTGCGGAGTGGAGACCGCACCTGCGGCTCCGGTCCTGCGGAACTTTGTCCGCACATACGAGAATTGGCCAGACCACTGGGGTTACACCTACGATACTGCGGTCCCGCACATGCGACTGGGCAACCGCACCTGCGGTCACACCAGAACAGGTGCACCAGCCGCTATTTTAGCTGGTTTTTAGCCCCGTTAGGTGCCCGGGAGGCACTTGGGCCCACCCGAGCCCTAGTCCAAATATACCAGCGAGTCCCAAATAATAATACGGACTCGTTCGAGCCTTTGGAACACCCAAAACAACGCTAAAACTAAAAATCACACCTCCAAACCCCAAGAACCAAACTTAGGAACTTTAAGTTTTCTAGACTTCGCTAACAACGCGCCGAACCGACCTATACAAATCGGAATGACACCAAATTTTACAGGCAAGTCATATTAACATAACGGAATTATTCTCGATCTCGAAATTCCGTTCGGACCTCGATAACACAAAAACACGCCCCAAACCAAAATAGGAACTTAAGGAGCTTCTTATTTCAATATTGGGCGCTTAAATGCCCCCGGGTCATAAGAAACCCATTCCAAACATACGCCCAGGTTCAAAATCATCACACGAAGCTACTGAAATTGACGAAACTCGATTCTGAGGTCGTTTACCCAAAATGTTGATCGAAGTCAAACTTGTCCTTAAAGGCCAATCTTAAGGAACCAATTATTACTATAGCACTCTAAACACCTCTGAATCCCGGACCACCAGTCCCCGCAAGTCATAAATCATAAAAATCCGCTATGGGAAGTTTTATTTAGGGAACGGGGTCTGATAACGCAAAATGACCGGTCGGGTCGTTACAATATATATTGTTGCGGCGCGCAGCCCGTACCATAACTATCCTCACATACTCGTCGCTCGGCCTAACACATATATACTGTTGCGGCGTGCATCCTTACCCAGAGCGATCCTCACATGCTTGGCTCTCGGCCTGCCTTAGTCACCCTCACAAGCCACTTAGGCAGTTTATCTCAACTTACGGGACTCATCCCAAAATACTTTTCAGAGTTTTCAAAGCAGGGTGATAACAGTGACAATGACAACAAGTAGGAAACATGACTGAATTCACAATTGTTCTATCAGGATAGTGGTAGAATAGTGTAAAAGTACCCAAACATGGAAAAATACCCCTGAGGGTCTAAACAGGTCGGCACAGGGCCCTAAACATGGCTCACAGCCCATAAACAAGTATAAACTTCTGAAAGACAGGATGTCGTAAGGCTTCAAATCGAATGAGCGGCTTAATAGTCGCTACGGGATGGACCAAGTCACAATCCCTATCGGTGCACGCCCCTACGCTCGTCACCTAGCGTGCGCGTCACCTCATTTATCAACACAATATCAAATAACGGGGTGTCATACCCTCAGGCTTAGAGTTACAATGTTACTTACCTCGAAACAGCCCAAAAGCTACTCCGCGATGTGCTTGCCCCTTGAATTGGCTCCCAAATTCTCCGAATCTAACCAAAAATCATATTAACATCATCAATATACGCTAACGGAACAAAACCCAATCGAAAGATATAAATTTTAACACAATTCTCGAAATTTGGCCAGAAACGAGCCCGAGCCTACGTCTCAGAATTCAATAAAATTTACATCACTAGAATCCTTATCCTCCCACGATTCTATGCATACCAAAATCTCCACAATTGGACCATAATTGCCCACTCAAATCACCAAAAGAATTTCCAAATTTCCTCCCCATTTTCCCCAACTTTTTCCACTTTAATTCTTCAAATTACAAGCCTAATCCATACAAAATAGCATAGAAACGAGTTATATAATCCGGGAACTTACCTCCACTGAAGACCTTCGAATTCCCCCTTCAATTTTCTCTCAAACAAGCTCAATCCGCATGCAACAACGGAGGAAATGCCAAAATATTCGCGGAGGCACTCTTTTATACTGTTCTGCACAGTTAATCCGCACATGCGGACAATTCCTCACATCTACAGACCCGCACCTGCGGTCCCAGGTGTGCACCTGCGATATCCCACTAACAGTCCAATTCTTGCACCTGCGATCCCTTTTCCTCACCTGCGGCTTCGCAGGTGCGTCCATTTCTTCGCACCTACAGATTCCTCTTGCCTGGACTATCTTCGCACCTGCGCAGGGTCCTTCGCACCTGCACCATTGCACTTGTGGCTCCCCTTCCACAGGTGCGGCCACACCAGTAGATGCACACCAGCAGCTATTTGCTGCAAATTTCCTAAGTCCAAACCCCCGCTAACCATCTGAAATAAATCTCGAGCCCCTTGGGGCCCCAACCAAACATATCAACACACCCCATAGCATCATTCAAACTTAGTCGAGCCTTCGAAACACCAAAAACAACACAAAAACACCAAAATTACATCAAATTCAAACCTATGAACTTTGAAACTTCTAAATTTCGCCATTGATGTCGAAACCAACCAAAACACATCCGATTGACCTAAAAATTTGCACACATACCCAAAATGACATTACGAACCTGCTCCAACTTTCAGAATTCTATTCCGACCCCTATAGCCTATTTTCCACTACCGATATATGTCCCTCATCTCCCTCTTGGTCTCCCAAGTGGCATCCTCTACCGGCTGTCCTCTCCACTGAACATTCACTGAAGCTATATCTGTCACGACCCAAAATACTAACTCAGGTCGTGATGGCGCCCAACACCGGCGTTAGGCAAGCCCACACTTAAATTACTAAGGATTCCTCCCATGCTTGGTTAAACATCCCAATACGTGCCAAGTTTTTAAAGTTCAAAACATTTATTGGAACAAAAAAAAAGATAGCAAGCCAGTTTTACCAAAATGTAGTCAAAAAGAGGAATGAGCCTATATATATATATAGACCCACAAACCAAAATAACAACTATGTGTGTACCAGGAACTAGTGTCACAAGTCCTACAGGTACTAATAGAATATACAAAACGTAATATAGAATCCCACTGTCTGAAAGAAATAGACGTGAAATAAGCAAAAGAAAACTCCAGGGTGCCGCTGAGGATCGTCAGGAGAAGAAGCTCACCGTGAAGTCGGGTCCGACTAAGATCAGAATCGAGCTCCCGTCTGATAACCAGATGCACCAGCCTCAGAACCTCTACAATTAAGTACAAAAGTGCAGCATGAGTACATAAACAGATATGTACCCAGTGAGTATCCCGCCTAACCTCGAAGAGGTAGTGACGAGAGGTAGACGTGATACTTACTAGGGTCAATATTTCTAAATAACATGATTTAATAGGAACTAGGCAGGCATAACAGTCGTAGAAATCACAAGAGATAAATCATCAAGTATAGTTGTATTTACCATTGCATGTCAAATTTCACTAGCACATAATGTACTAAATTCCCTTATTAACGTGAACCAGTTTATAAAATTACAACAAATTACCAGTAAATCATACATCACATAATATGCCGGAAACGTACGACCGAAACGTTGCAAAAAAATAAATGTGCACTACCGAGGGTCGAACGGCTCGAACCATAGATGCATCTATTACCCCGATCGCGAATCGAACATGCGACGCAGTTGACATAATAGTAGGGCTATTCCGCTCACGAATCATACATTTGACGAGGTGCCGCATACATATATAAAATTATCAATTTTTAAGGAATTATCAGAGATTATTCTTTAAGGCAAGAACCTAAGCAATATATCATGGACCACAACTTCCTAATACTCTCATGCCAAATCAAGGATAATAAGCAACTCAAAATATGTTTAGGAATGCATGTAAGGCATATATAAGTATGCTCGTGGGTCCTAGAACTACCCAACATAACATAGTAGTAGCTACGCACGGACTCTCGTCACATAGTGCGTACGTAGCCCCCGCAAATAAGAACATGTAATTATTTATAATCACCTATGGGGACAATTCCCTCTTACAAGGTTAGAAAGGAGACTCACCTCGCGTGGAACCTACTCCCAGGACCAAAAACGCGCCTGAAACTCCGAGCTCTACACCCGAGGACTCGAAACTAGCCAAATGTTATACAAATTCATCAATTTATGCTCAAAGTATGGAAATTCTCCTACTAGTAAGTCAAATTATCCATTCTTAAAGAAATTCTAAAATCCAACCCCGGGGCCGCATGCTCGGATTCCAAAAATTCTCGAAGGGAATACTCACCCATAGCCTAAGGATAATTAATACATGATTTTCACTCGATTTCATAGCTAATTGACGGGTTCTACATTTTCAAAAGCCCTAGGTTACTACCTCAAATCCTTAGTTTTCATTAATTTAGGTAGTTAATTTAGCTTGTAATCCATGCATGAAGCTAATATTAGAGTAGAATTTACTTACCTTCAATAACTAGGTCGTTTGCCCCTCTAGAATGGTGGAAATCGTCCCAAGGAAGAAGAAGAAGATAAGGAAAATGACTTCAATCATCCCGTGTACAAAAACACACTGTCTGACAGTGTTTTGGCACCTACAGCTCGAGGACCGCACCTGCGGTCTCGTACCTGTGAGCAAAGGCTCGCACTTGCGGAAATGGACGAGGAAGCCTAGGCCCGCACCTGCGGAGTGGAGACCGCACCTGCGGCTCCGCTCCTGCGGAACTTTGTCCGCACCTGCGTGAATTGACCTGCCCTCTGGGAGTCGCACCTGCGAGGCTGGGCAACCGCACCTGCGGTCACACCAGAACAGGTGCACCAACAGCTATTTCAGCTGGTTTTTGGCCTCGTGTGGTGTCCGGGAGGCACCTGGGCCCACCTGAGCCCCCGTCCAAATACACCAACAAGTCCCAAATCATGATACAGACTCGCTCGAGCCTTTGAAGCATCCAAAACAGTGCTAAAACTCAAAATCACACCTCAAAACCCCTAGAACCAAACTTAGGAACTTTATGTTTTCTAGACTTTGCTAACAACGCGCCGAACTGACCTATACTACTCGGAATGACACCAAATTTTGCAGGAAAGTCTTAAATGACATAACGAAACTATTCTCGATCTCAGAATTCCATTCGGACCTCGATATCACAAAAACACGTCCCAAACCATAATAGGAACTTAAGGAACTCTTATTTCAATATTGGGAACCGAAACTCTCCCGGGTCATAAGAAACGCATTCCGAACATATGCCCAGGTCCGAAATCATCATACGAAGCTACAGGAATCATCGAAACTCGATTCAAAGGTCATTTACCCAAAATGTTGACCGAAGTCAAACTTGGCCTTAAAGGTCAACCTTAAGGAACCAAGTGTCTAATATTGCTCTAAACACTTCTGAATCCCGGACCACCCGCCCCTGCAATTTATAAATCACAATAAGCCTCTATGGAAAGTTTCATTTAGGGTGACGGGATCCAATAACGCAAAATGACTGGTCGGGTCGTTACATTCTCCACCTCTTAAATAAACATTCGTCCTCGAATGGGTCTAGAATCATACCTGAAGTGCTGAATAAGTGTGGATATCTGTTCCGCATGTCCTCCTTGGACTCCCAGGTCGCCTCCTCAACTGGTTGGCCTTTCCACTGGACCTTCACGGCAGAAACTCTCTTGGACCTCAATTGGCGGTCCTGTCTATCAATAATAGCAACTGGCTCCTCCTCATAGCCCAACCTCTCATCCAACTGAATAGTGCTGAAATCAACCACGTGAGAGAAGTCGGCATGGTACCTCCGGAGCATGGATACATGAAAAACTGGATGAACTCCTGATAAACTGGGAGGCAAGGCCAACTCATAAGAAACCTCCCCCACTCGCCNCTTGCCCTTCTTCCCAAACCTCATAATACCCTTCATAGGCGAGACTTTCAACAGGACCCTATCTCCCTCCATAAATGATACATCACGCGCCCTCTGATCTGCGTAACTCTTCTGTCTGGACTGTGATGTGCGGAGCCTCTCCTGAATTAGCTTCACTTTCTCCAAAGCATCCCTCCTCAGGTCGGTGCCATATAACTTAGCCTCGCCAGGCTCAAACCACCCGATAAGAGAACGACATCGCTGACCATACAAAGCCTCAAATGGTGCCATCTCAATGCTGGACTGATAACTATTATTGTAAGCAAACTCGGCCAAAGGCAAGAACTGGTCCCACTAACCTCCGAAGTCAATCACACATGCCCTGAGCATGTCCTCCGATATCTTAATATACGCTCCGACTGACCATCAGTCTGAGGGTGAAATGCTTTGCTGAGGTCTATCTGGGTACCCATATCACTATGCAATGCTCTCTAGAAGTGCGAGGTGAACTGAGGACCTCAATCTTATATAATGGACACCGGCACACCATGCAACCGGACTATCTCCCGAATGTAAATCTAGGCCAATCTCTTAGAAGTATAAGTAGTAGCTATTGGAATGAAATGCGCCGATTTTTTCAATCTATCAACAATGGTCCAAACTGCGTCAATCTTTCGCAAGGTCCGAGGCAAACAAACCACGAAGTCCATAGTGATGCGCTCCCATTTCCACTCAGGAATGGGCATCTGCTGAAGTAGGCCTCCTGGCCTCTGGTGCTCATACTTCACCTGCTGGCAATTAAGACACCTAACCACATAATCCACAATGTCCTTCTTCATTCGCCTCAACTAGTAATGCTGCTTCAAATCACAATTCATCTTCGTAGCACCAGGATGAACATAATACCGAGAACTGTGTGCCTCCTCTAGAATCCTCTCCCTCAGGCCATCAACCTTAGGAACAAACAAGCAGCCCTGAAGTCTTAGAACACCATCCTCGCCAATAATAACCTCATTGGCCCTTCCATGAACCACTGTCTCTCGTAGCTCAATCAAACACGGATCATCACATTGCCGAGCCATAATCTCCCCCAATAACGAAGACTGAGCAACCACATGTGCAAGAACTAGACGAGGCTCTGAAAGGTCTAATATCACCAGGCGATTATCCAAGGACTGAATGTCCAAGGCTAGAGGTCTCTCCTCTGTTGCAATATAAGCCAAGGTACCCATACTCTCCGCCTTCCTGCTCAAAGCATCTGCTACCACATTTGCCTTGCCCAAGGTGATAAAGAATGGTGATATCATAATCCTTCAACAACTCAAGCCACCTGCGCTGACTCAAATTAAGATCCTTCTGCTTGAACAAGTGCTGCAAGCTATGGTGGTCTGTATAAACCTCACAGGACACTCCATACAAGCAGTGCCTCCAAATCTTAAGAGCATGAACAATCGCCGCCAACTACAAATCATTCGCAGGTTAATTCTTCTCATGAACCTTCGGCTGGCGTGAAACATAAGCAATAAATCTCCCCTCCCGCATCAATACACACCCCAAGTCAACGCGCGAAGCGTCGCAATATACTGTATACATCCCAGAACCGGAAGGCAATACTAGAACTGGTGCTGAGGTCAATACTGTCTTGAGCTTCTGAAAGCTCGCCTCACAGTCGTAAGACCATCGGAATGGGGCATTCTTCTGAGTCAATCTAGTCAATAGAGCTGCAATAGAAGAGAACCCCTCCACAAATCGGCGATAATAGCCTGCTAGGCCTAAAAAGCTCTTGATCTCTATAGCTGAAGTAGAACGCGACCAACTCTGAACTGCCTCGATCTTCTGAAGATCAACCTTGATACCCTCTCCGGATACCACATGTCCCAATAATGCCACAGAATCCAACCAGAACTCACACTTGGAGAACTTAGCATATAGCTTTTGTTCTCGCAAAGTCTGGAGCACAACTCTCAAATGCTGCTCGTGCTCCCCCAGACTACATGAGTAAATCAAAATGTCATCAATGAAGACAATGACAAAGGAATCAATATATGGCATGAACACCCCATTCATCAAGTCCATGAATGCTGCTGGGGCGTTAGTCAAACCAAAGGACATCACTAGGAACTCATAATGTCCATATCTCGTGCGAAAAGCAGTCTTCGGAACATCTGAAGCCCGAATCCTCAACGATGATACCCCGATCTCAAATCAATCTTAGAAAACAACGGGCTCCCTACAACTGGGCAAACAAATCATCGATGTGCGGCAAAGGATACTTGTTCTTAATGGTTACCTTATTCAACTGGCGGTAATCAATACACATCTGCATATACCCATCCTTCTTCTTTATAAATAGAACTGGAGAACCCCACAGCAATACACTCGGCCTGATGAACCCCTTAGCTAACAACTCCTCAAGATGCTCCTTCAACTCTCTCGGGGCCATACGGTACGGAGGAATAGATATAGGCTGGGTGCCTGAAGCTAAATCAATGCAGAAATCAATATCATGATCCGGAGGCATGTCCGGAAGGTCCGAAGGAAATACATCAGCAAACTCTTGAACAACTGGCACTGAATCAATCGTCGGAGACTTGGTGGTGGTGTCCCGCACATAAGAAAAATAGGCCAGACAACCCTTGTCGACCATATGTCGAGCCTTCAAGAATGAAATAACTCAGCGGGCTGTACTAACTGAGGAACCTCTCCACTCCAGCCTAGGTGACGTGGGCAAGGATAAAGTAATTGTCTTGGCTTGGCAATCTAGCATGGCATGATAAGGAGATAGCCAATCCATGCCTAAAATAATCTCGAAATCAACCATGTCGAGAAATAAGAGATCCGGTCGAGTCTCAAGCCCACAAAATAAAATCACACAGGACCAACAAATCCGGTCTACAACCACAGAATTACCCACGGGAGTGGACACATAAATAGGGGAACCCAAGGACTCACGAGAGACATCCAGAAAATGAGAAAATAAGACCGAAACATAGGAATAAGTGGATCCTGGATCAAATAACATCGATGCCTCTCTACCACATACTGTAATAATACCTGTGATCACGGTGTCTGAGGCCATTGCTTCTGATCTGCCCGGGATAGCATAGAATCTAGCTGGAGCACCGGAAGACTGAGCCCCACCAGAATGAACAGGAGCTGGCTGACCTCCGCTGGCATGAATAGGGGCCGACAGAGCTCCCCCTGCATGGCCTCCACCTCTGGGTGGACGAACCGCCGGTGCTGAAAATGTAGGCTGATAGCTCTGCTGAACGGCCTTGCCCCGAAGCCTAGGACAAGTCCTCCTCATATGGAATGGATCCCCACACTCATAACATCTGGCTCGTGGCATTGCCTGCTGCCCTGAAGAAGGATCCTGGACAGCTAGGGGACGATGAGAACTCTCCGACATGGCACTAAAGTAAGGAATAGAAGACCCCTGATGACCGGAATACCCGCATGAGGACTCCAGTATCCTCATGTTGTGCAGTTTGTCCCTGCACCTATCAATAAAGTCCTGGTCATCCTCGCCCTTCTCACCCCCGAAGATAGGAGGGTGCAATTGGGTCCACCTATCCAGTAACTTCTGTGTATCGCCGTGCGCAGCTGGTCTTAGCTCAGGTGCTACAGCTACTGGCTTGGCTCTATCCGCGGGCAGTGTAGTCGGGGTATAATGAAGTGCTGCTGTCTGGCCTGCAGCCTGGGCAGTAGGGGTCTGGGATCCCCCTACTGCTTGTGATGTGGCAGGATCCGCTAGAAATAAACCAGCCTGGGACATAGTGTCCATGAACCGCATCATACGACCCATGATCTCCTTGAACCCTGGAGACGTTATAAAGTCCACTGGAGGAGGACCTGCTGGGGGCCCTCACCCTGGTCCTCTATAGTAGGGTCCTCTGGTGGTGGTATGACTTGAATAACTTGGGGACTCCCTTGTCCCCTACCTCGGGCTGGTGCCCTCCCCCGGCCTCTGCCACGGCCTCGAACAACGGGGGTAGCGGCCCTTCCCGGGTCTGGAACATCGGATGCACGCGTCCTTACGATCTGTGAGAGAATAGAAGAATGAAATTTAGTAAACTATTGACTGGACGATAGAGTAAAAATAAGGAGAGGTTTTCCTAACACCCTATAGCCTCTCGAAGATAAGTACAAACGTTTCCATACCAATCTGCAAGACTCTACTAGGTTTGCCCATGACTTGCGAGACCTACGTGAACCTAGTGCTCTGATACCATGTTGTCACGACCCAAAATACTAACTCAGGTTATGATGCTGCCCAACACCGGGGTTAGGCAAGCCCACACTTAAATTACTAAGGATTCCTCCCATGCTTGGTTAAACATCTCAATACATGCCAAGTTCTTAAATTTCAAAACATTTATTAAAACAAAAAAAAATAGCAAGCCATTTTTACCAAAAGCAGTCAAAAAGAGGAATGAGCCAATATATATATATATACAGACCCGCAAACCAAAATAATAACTACGTGTGTGCTAGGAACTAGTGTCACAAGTCCTACAGACATACTAACAGAATATACAAAATGTAATATACAATCCCACTATCTGAAAGAAATAAACGGGAAATAAGCAATAGAAAACTCCAGGGTGCCGCTGAGGATCGTCAGGAGAAGCAGCTCACCGTGAAGTCGGGTCCGACTAATATCAGAATCGAGCTCTGGTCTAATAACCAGATACACTAGCCTCAGAACCTGTACAATTAAGTACAGAACTGAAGCATGAGTACATAAACATATATGTACCTAGTGAGTATCCCGCCTAACCTCGAAGAGGTAGTGATGAGAGGTAGACGTGATACTTACTAGGGTCAACATTTCTAAATAACACGATTTAATAGGAACTAGGCACGCATAACAGTCGTAGAAATCATAAGAGATAAATCATCAAGTATAGTTGTATTTACCTTTGCATGTCAAATTTCACTAGCACATAATGTACTAAATTACCTTATTAACATGAACCAGTTTATACAATTACAACAAATTCCCAGTAAATCATACAGCACATAGTAGGCCGGAAACATACGGTCGAAACGTCGCAAAAAAATAAATATGCACTGCCGAGGGTCGAACGGCTTGAACCATAGATGCGTCTATTACCCCGCTCGCGAATCGAACATGCGACGCGGTTGACATAATAGTAGGGCTATTCCTCTCACGAATCATACATGTGACACGGTGCCGCATACATAAAATTATCAATTTTTAAGGAACTACCAGAGATTATTCTTTAAGGAAAGAACCTAAGCAATATATCATGGACCACAACTTCCTAATATTCTCATGCCAAATCAAGGATAATAAGCACCTCAAAATATGTTTAGGAATGCATGTAAGACGCATATAAGCATGCTCGTGAGTCCTCGAACGACCCAACGTAACATAGTAGTAGCTACGCACGGACTCTTGTCACATCGTGCGTACGTAGCCCCCGCAAATAAGAACATGTAATTATTTATAATCACCTATGGGTACAATTCCCTCTTACAAGGTTAGAAAGGAGACTCACCTCGCGTCGAACCTACTCTCCGGACCAAGAACGCGCCCGAAATTACGAGCTCTACACCCGAGGACTCGAAACTAGCCAAATGTTATACAAATTCATCAATTTATGCTCAAAGTATGGAAATTCTCCTACTACTAAGTCAAATTCGCCATTCTTGAAGAATTTCTAAAATCCAACCCCGAGCCCGCATGCTCGGATTCCAAAATTCTCGAAAGGAATACTCACCCATAGCCTAAGGACCATTAATACATTATTTTCACTCGATTTCATAGCTAATTGACGTGTAATTTTCTACATTTTCAAAAGCCCTAGGTTACTACCCCAAATCCTTAGTTTTCACTAATTTAGGTAGTTAATTTAGCTTGTAATCCAAGCATGAAGCTAATATTAGAGTAGAATTTACTTACCTTCAATAACTAGGTCGTTTGCCCCTCTAGAATGGTGGAAATCGTCCCAAGGAAGAAGAAGAAGATAAGGAAAATGACTTAAATCCCGTGTATAAAAATACACTGTCTGACAGTGTTTCCGCACCTACGGCTCGAGGAACGCACCTGCGGTCTCGCACCTGCAAGAAAAGGCTCGCACATGCGGAAGTGGACGAGGAAGCCTGGGCCCGCACCTGCGGAGTGGAGACCGCACCTGCGGCTCAGCTCCTGCGGAACTTTGTTTGCACATGCACAAATGACATAACCAGGAACTCATAATGACCATATCTAGTCCTGAAAGCAGTCTTCAGGATGTCTGGCCCCCGAATCTTCAAATGATGATAACCGGAACGCAAGTCAATCTTGGAAAATACCCTGGCACCCTGCAACTGATCAAATAAGTCATCTATACGAGGCAAGGGATACCGATTCTTCACCGTAACTTTGTTCAGCTACCGATAATCAATGCACATACGCATAGAACCATCCTTCTTCTTTATGAACAACACTGGTGCACCCCCAGGTGAAACACTAGGCCGAATGAACCCCTTATCAAGGAGTTCCTGGAGCTGATCCTTTAATTCCTTTAGCTCCGTTGGTCCCATACGATAAGGTGGAATAGAAATAGGCTGGGTTCCTGGCACCAGGTCAACACCAAAATAAATGTCCCTGTTAGGTGGCATGCTTGGCAGGTCTGCAGGAAACACGTTCGAAAAGTCACAGACTACAAGAACCGAATCAATAGCGGGAGCCTCACCACTGACATCCCTCACAAAATCCAAATAAGATAGACACCCCTTCTCAACCATGCGTGAGCCTTCAGGTAGGAAATCACCCTGCTAGACATATACTCAAATGAGCCTCTCTACTCAACCCTAGGACATCCCGCCATAGCTAGGGTCACGGTCTTAGCGTGAAAATCAAGAACAACATGACACAGGGATAACCAATCCATGCCCAATATCACATCAAAATCGACCATGCTGAGTAACAGTAGGTCCACTCGGGTCTTCATACCCCCAATAGATACCACATACGATCGCTACACACGGTCCACAACCACAGTATCGCCCACCAGAGTCAACACATGAACAGAGGTAACTAAAGACTCACGGGGCATATCCAGGAAATGGGCAAAATATGAAGAAACATAGGAATATGTAGAACCAGGGTCAAATAAGGCCAAAACATCTAGGAAAAAGACTGAGACAATACCTGCGATCACTGCATCGGAGGCCATAGCATCTGGTGTGGCTTGAAATGCATACATACGGGCCTGACCTCCACCTGCTCGACCTCCCCCTCTAGGGCAGCCTCTAGCTGACTGACTACCACCCCTGCTACCTGGGCGGGTGGTGAAGTAACTGGAGATGAAGTCGAGGGCTGGCCCCTCTGCTGAGAAGAACCACCGGGACGACGGGGACACTACCTCCACATGTGCCTGAACTCTCCACACTCAAAACAACTCCCTAGAGCTGGAGGCGGGGACTAATAGAAACCCCTGGCACCAGAATTGCCACTGGAAGACTCATGCGTAGAAGAACTCTTAACTGGTGGTGCTCAAGGTGCACTCTGAGCTGGTAGGTCACCGAATAAAGTACGGCCTTACTGAGAACCACGGGGACCATGCCCCGAAGATGCACCACAATAAGCTAGGCGAAATGACTGAGGTGGCCTGAATGAACGGCCTCTACTATGCTGAAACTGCCCCCTAGAAGGAGCATCACTAGAACTGCCCGATCCACGAGGCCTCTTGGCCTCCCTCTCCTCCTGCTCCTGGCGGCGAACTGACTCAATATCTCGAGCAATATCAACAACCTACTCGAATGTAGCATCTGATACTCTCTCCTAGGTCATGAAAAGGTGGAGCTGATAAGTGAGGCCATCCACAAACCTCCTAACCCTCTCCCTATCAGTAGGGACAAACTCGGTAGCATGACGAGCCAACTCCGAGAACCGCATATCATACTGCGTCATTGATAGCTCCCCCTGGCGCAGCTTCTCAAAAAGACTGCACTGCTCCTCCTTGTGTGGCTGGGGTACATACTTCTCCAAAAAGATAGTGGAGAACTACTGCCAGGTGGGGGGTGCTGAACCAACAGGCCTACACCTCTCAAAAGACTCTCACCAAGTGAAAGCAGCACCAGAAAACTGAAATGTGGCAAATGAGACCCCACTGGTCTCCAAATCCCAGCAGTACGTAGCATCCGCTGACAGTTATCCAGAATACTCTAGGCATCCTCGCCCTCATCACCACTGAATGTCGGGGGCTGTAGTCTACTAAACCTCTCCAGTCTACGTTGCTCTTCCTCTGGCATAGCCGGAACTACGAAGTCCCGAACTGGAGCAACCGGCTGGAAGGGAACCGCCCCCGGTGCCTGCTGGCCCTAAGTACCCTGCTCGGGTGTCCAGGAAACTGGATTCTATCTGCTTCCCCCGGCCTGAGAAGCAGCGGCAATTGCCTGAGCAAGGGTGGTATACACCGTCAAGATCTGGCCCAAGGTTTCCTGAAGACCTGGAATAACAATAGGCACTGCTGGTGCCTGAGCCTGTCCCGCTGGAGTATCTATGGCGAGAATCTGACCTTGAACAGTAGGGGGATCAACTGGCACGGCCCTGGCTTCTGCACAGGCTGGCCCCTACCTCTACCACGGTCTTGACCGCGGCCTCGACCTCTCGCTGGTCTAGCTGGTGGCTGATCATCCTGATCGGTAGCGCGAGTCCTCACCATCTGTGAGAGAAGGAAACAACAGAAGTTTAGATTTTCAGAATCAACAAAATGGCACGATAGAATTCAAGAAAATGAGATTGTTCCTAAGGGTTCCGCAGCCTCTCGAAGATAAGTACAGACGTCTCCGTACCGATCCGCAAGACTCTACTAAACCTGCTCATGACCGTTGAGTCCTATGTAACCAAGGCTCTGATACCAACTTGTCATGACCACAAATCCTAAACCGGCCGTGATGGAACCTATCGTGGAACTAGGCTAGCCCATAATCACAAAATTACAGTTTCTTTAAAAAATTCCAGTCATTTTCAAAATTTCATAAAGTATATAGAATTACTCAATTCATTAGGCAAAATAAACAGCTAAATAGTCTAAGCCATCCCAAAATCCGGAGTCATCATGTCATGAGCATCTAAGAAATATACCAGCAAGTCTACTATTATAATACAAAACCTCCGAACGAATAGCTAGATACAACAAAAGATGGGAAAACAGAGATGCTGCGAATGCTGAACAGCTACCTCTATATCCCGAACTCCGGCTCCGCACGGAATAGATGGCTAACACTCAGTATCAGCACCTGAATCTGCACACAGGGGTGCAAGGAGTAATGTGAGTACGCCAACTCAGTAGTAATGAAATAAATCAAGTCTAAGCGGTAAGAAACACATAAAAATCAATATCATCAATTCACAATAAGCACATCCTTTTCTTCCCAACAGTATATACATAGATATATGAAATCATCATGCCTTAAAACCAACTTCAGAAAAAACCTTTGAAAAATGTGTTTTCCCAACAATTTCAGAAATAAAAATAATCGAAAGATTTAGTGTAAAAATGAAATAAATCATAAGTAGCCCCTCGGGAAGAAACATGAATCATAAATCGCCCCTCGGGTAGAATATCACTCAACACCTCACAGCCACTCAGTATCAGCCCCTCGGGCAACCTCACTGTCACTTATACCTCCCAATCACTCGCCACTCGACAATTGGCACTCAGCACTCGCACCCAGTAGGTACCTGTGCTCACTGGGGGTGTCTACAGACTCTGGAGGGGTTCCTTCAGCCCAAGCGTTAATATCAAGCCACCTCGTGGCGTATCATATCCTCACAATCAGGCCATTGGCCTCACTCAGTCAGAACCTCTCAAAAGCCCATCGGGCGTATCAGTAAAACGGGGTACTCGACCCAAAACTTCATTTTTAAATCTCAAAATAGTGTAAATTAGGCTGAGTTTCGAAAATAGTTAAGCACAACATGGCTGAGTGTAAATCATAAATAAACAGTGAGGAACTAGCAGTAAAAAGCCCCCAAGGGGTCTAAACAATTCGGCACGAGGCCCCAAACATGGCTTTTAGCCCAAATATAGCAATAGTCTTTAGAACACAATTTAACATATGATTTAGAGTAAAATACGCAACTCAGTAGTTGCCGCGGAGAGGACCAAGTCCAATCCAAAAATCAGTGCGCGCCACATACTCGTCATCCGACATGTGCGCCATTCTAAAAATAGTGAGAAATATGAAGTCCAGGGTTTCATACCCTCAGGACAAGATTTATGACCATTACTTACCTCTATCGGGCCACAATACTAGTCCGCGATGCTCTTGCCCCTAAAATTGTCTCCCGATTGCTCTGAATCTAACCAAAACCAGATTAACATCATCAATATACGCTAAGGGAATACAACCCAATCGAAAACTATAAATTTATACAAAAATCTCAAAATTCGGCCAAACCCGAGCCCCGGGCCCACATCTCGGAATTCGATGAATTTACATCACTAGAATACCCGTCCTCCAACGATTCTATACATACCAAGAACACTAAAATCGGACCAAAATTGACCACTCAAATCCTCAAAAGAAAATTCCAAATTCCATGCAACTTTCTTCCCCAAATTTGGGTTTAATTTCAACAATTTTCCGGTTTAATTACTTAGAAAACGATATAGAAAAGAGTTATGAAGATGGAAACCTTACCTCCAAGTGATGCCCTTTGATTTCTTCTTCAAACCCTCTCAAATAGCTCTCAACTCGTTTATCAATGGAGGAAAGTGATGAAAATTTCGCAACCGTGGGCTTTAAAACATTCTGCCCAACACTTATGCCCCCTTCAGTGCGATCGCATACCCAGGGATGCGTTCGCGATGAACAGACCAACCCACTATATGTGATCTCATACCAACACACGCAATCGCATAGAACAACTCTCCATCCCACACACGCGCCTCAGAACCTCTACGCGATCGCACCAAAGCCCACGCGATCTCACTGCTTTACCTGACCAACCTATGCGGTCGCAATCCTAACCACGCGATCGGATAGAAAAAAATGCCTGCCCCACTCTTTTACTCTACGCGATCGCGGATGAATTCACGCGATCGCAGTGAAGGAATCACTGCTGCTAAAACACCAGAAAACAACAGAATTTTTAAGGCCAAAAAGTGCCCGTTTGAGCATCTGAAATACACGCGAGGCCCCCAGGACCTCAACCAATCCTACCAACACACCCTATAACATCATTAAAACTTAGTCGAGCCTTCAAAACACCAAAAACAACACGAAAACACCAAAATTACATCAATTTCAAACCTGTGAACTTTGAAACTTCTAAATTTCGCCGATGATGCCGAAACCAACCAAAACACATTCGATTGACCTGAAATTTTGCACACATATCCAAAATTACATTATGAACCTGCTCCAACTTTAGGAATCACATTTCTACCCCGATAGCCTATTTTCCATTGCCGATCAGAAATCGCCAAAAACTAACTTTCGCCAATTCAAGCCTAATTCTACACCGGACATCAAAACTTCATTTTGAACGCACTCTTAAATCCCAAATAACCTAACGAACCTATCGGAGCAATAAAATCTGCATTCCGGGGTTGTTTACCAATAAGCCAACTCCCAGTTGACTTTACAACTATTAAGCTAATTTGAGAGACTAAGTGTCTCGATTCTCACCACGACCACTCCGAACTCGAACCAACTGACCCAAAAAAACATAAATAGGCTAAGCAATATATGATAAATCAGAAATAGGGGAAACAGGCTAATCTCACAGAACGACCGGCCGGGTCGTAACACACAGAGTCTAGATGATAGGTTATAAGTACCTAAATTTTATATTTTGATGATTTAACAAACTTACTGTCAAGAACCAGATAAGGAAACTGATGCACATCCTTGAGAACTTAAATATCAACAAGTCTCCAATTGGGGACACATTTCAACTCTTCAGAGTCAAATGAACAACAGAGGGAACAAATAGCTACTAGTTCCCGAGGTGATCACATCCTTAAGAGCTTAAAGATCAACAAGTATCCAGTTGGGGACACAGTTCAACTCTTCAGAGTCAAAGAAACAGCAGAGGGAATAGATAGCTACTAGTTCCCAAGGTGACTGGACAAGTTAACTCTTCACAGCTGTAAAGTTGCTTCCTGCACATGCTACAGTGCAGAAACAGTGCAACAATCAACTTTATGGGGAATGTTATTTACCTAACTTGTTTACATCATCCAAGTGATGTCATAAATGGGATATTAACATCAAGCAAAGCAAAAATAAATCACTTTCACATTCAAGAACTCATCAAGTAATCTCTCAAGTCTCTGTCAATCTTGCAAGTGATTCTCAAGGGTATCAAGAACGAAGAACAACATAACCAAGGACTAGTTCCATGTATTGAAGTTATTACATGTCCTTAGTTGTGTTGTACCTTTGTTCAAAGCACTCCACTTGTAAGTCCTACTTAGCTTAATTAGAAGCATTGTGTAGGAAATTTATGTAAATCATAAACCCTTGTGCTTGTGTCTTGGCTATAGTTAGTCAAGTTGTAAAGTCTTTGTAGAGTTAGTCTTTGTTATTACAAAGTGTCTTGTAATAGGGTGTTAGATGTTAGTGAGGGATTAAGAGGTTAATTCCTAGGTTTAAAGTCTTTGTAATAGAGTTATTAATAAGTGGCTTGTAATAGAGTGTTACAAGTTAGTGACGGATTAAGAGGTTAATTCATAGGTTGCAATAGGTTGTAATCTAAAGTTTCTTAGTAGTGAAGTTGAAATCCTACAAGGGTAGGTCGTGGTTTTTGATCCCGTGAGCTGGGAGTTTTCCACGTAAAATTCCTCTGTGTTCTTTATTTACTGCCGATTTACTGTGGGAACAAATAGAGAACCTGGTACCCTATACTATTTGGTTTTACAGTGTGTTGCTTACGGTGGGAACTGATAGAGAACTCGGTTCTCTGTACAATTTGGTGGACGCTTAGTTTCTATCAATTGGTATCAGAGCAGGTTCTTTCTAAAAGGTTAATACCTAGAAAATATCCTCATCATGGCTGCTCCACCAAACTTCGAGGAAGGAAAATCAACCTAAAGACCCCCAAGATTCAACGGCCAATACTATGGTTGGTGGAAAACAAGAATGCATGACTTCATTATGGATGAAGACTCCGAGCTTTGGGACGTGATTTGTGATGGTCCCTTTGTCCCTATGAAGGCTGTTGGAGAGGGAACAAAGACTGCTCCAAAGACAAGAAAAGAATACAATGGTGCTGACCGAAAAGCTATTGAGAAGAACTTCAAGACAAAGAAGATTCTTGTGTGTGGTATTGGACCAGACGAGTCTAATCGTATCTCGTCATGTGAATCTGCCAAGGAAATCTGAGAGGCTCTTCAAACGGCTCACGAAGGGACTACTCAGGTAAAGCAGTCCAAAATCGATATGTTGACAACTAAGTATGAACTCTTTAAAATGAAAGAGGATGAATCCATTCAAGAGATGCATACCCATTTCACCTCCATAATCAATGAGCTTCATTCACTTGGTGAAATCATACAAACCAACAAGCTGGTCCGGAATATACTCAATGTTCTACCAGATTCGTGGAGAGCAAGGTTAATACTATCACTGAAGCCAAAGACCAGCAGAAACTGACTATTGACGAGCTTGTTGGAAATCTCAAAACTCATGAGATGAAAGGATATCGAAAGAAGAGAGCCCAAAAAGGAGAAGAAAATGGTTCTCAAGGATGCGAACAAGGATTCAAGTGGTTATGAATCCGACATGGAGTATCTCACTCAAAGATTCCAAAAGATGATTCGAAAAAATAGTAGGATTCCAAAGAAAGGAAGTTCCAGCAAGAATTTCAAAGGAAATGATGGTTATCATAAGTGTGGAAAGCCTGGACACTTCATTAAAGACTGTCCTCTTCATAACCAGGATCCTTACAAAGCCAACACTGAAAAGGCGGATGAGAGGAACCAGGTTCCTGACAAAAGATTTAAAAGAAAAGACGTCGCTGACAACGTTATGAAATAGGCTCTTGCTGCATGGGGAGACTCTTCCACTGAATCCAAAGAAGATGATGGGAAAGGTGACAGCTCTATGATGGTAGTGGAAAGTGAAGCAGCTGAGTATGACTATATTTTTTCCTTGATGGCACAGTCTGATGATGATGGAGATGACGATGATGATGATGAGGTAAACCTTCTGGATGTTCAAAGAAATTTTAAATCATATTCTCAAAAGAAGCTTATATCCTTAGCTAATGTTTTAATTGATGCATATCACAGTCTCATCAATGATAAAAATTCTCTAACCACGTAACTAGGAGAAATAGAACATGAGAGAGATAATCTAGTGGTGGTTATGGATGATCTAAAAGAGACTATTGAGAGTTTAAAAAAGGGAAATGATAGTCTTGACTGAGAGAATTGCAAACATAGAGCATGAGAGAGATGGCCTATTGGTATTAGTTGTATACCTAAAGGAAATAATTGAGGAACTAAGAAGGGAAAATAGGCCTGTGAACACTCAAAAGGGAAAGGAAGTTGCAAGTGAGGCACACCTTAGGCTTGAAAATGAGCTAAAATTAGTAAAATCCAGTTTGTGTACTGAGCTTGAGAAAAATAGACAACTTCAGGTAGATCTAGGTAGAGTGAAGAGTGACTTAGAAAAATCTCTTAAGTGAACCTGGTCCTCTGATGCAATCACTGTTATGTATACGAACAACCGGGGAAACTGGCAGGGAATCGGGTTCAAAAGGGAAAAGACTCCTTACAACCCTCATAGAAAGTACGTTACTATACCTGACAATTGGATTTGCACTCACCGTGGAAACACTGGGCACTTTAAAGAAAATTGTAAGGCTAGAATTCAAACTCAACAGAAAAACAAAAGTTTTTGCTGAAAAAATAAATGTTGCTAAGGAACCTGGTCCTTCACATAAAAACGTATAATGCCTGCTTGGACCAAAAGAGCCCTCATTCACCCATTTCCTCATTACAAGTGACCCAAACTTGTTTGGGTTCCTAAGTTTAACCCTTGATTCTCTAGTGTAGGGAACAGTGAAAGGGAGCAGTGAACAGTGGTACATGGATAGCGGCTACTCGAAGCACATGAATGGAAGTACAAATCATTTTCTTCACTGAAGGCCATGCAGGGAGGGAGTATGTCAGAGTGTTGCTGATGATAATGCTGAGATATGGCACAGAAGGCTGGGTCATACAAGTTTCACATTGCTAAACAAATTTGTCAAGAAGGACATGGTTCGTGGTCTACCCAAGTCAAGCTTCAAGGATCACAGGGTGTGTGATGCATGTGTAAAAGGAAAGCAAGTCAGATCATCTTTCAATCCCAAAAAAGAAGTTAGCATCTCAAGGCCACTTGATCTCATCTATATGGATCTATGTGCATCTATGAGGGTTCCAAGTATAGGAGGAAAGAGGTACATAATTTCATCATTATGGATGACTACTAAAAATGAGACTTCAGCCGACATAGAGGAACCTGGTCCTCAATCACAATATTTGAAGCAGAAAATAGAGTTGTGGATGCTGTACATGGAACTTCAGCTACTGAGGAATTCAGTCCAGATCAAAGACAAGAAACTCACTTGCTTTCTCAGCCTTTCTCTCTCAAATAGAGCCCAAGAATATCAAGGAAGCATTGAAAGATGTAGACTGGATTATAGCTATGCAAGAAGAGCTCCATCAATTTGAGAGGAACAATGTGTGGAACCTAGTTCAACGACCTGCTGACAGAACTGCTATAGGAACTAGGCTTTCTGTGCTTGGTATGAAAGATGGTCAAAATTCCTTCTAAAAATGGCTTTACAAGAGGAAAAATTGACAACACTCTTTTTCTGAAGAAACGGGGAAGGAACCTGCTCATTGTGCATGACGAAAACAGAGCAAACAAGCAGTTAATGCATTGCACGTAGGTCAAAAGATGAGGCTTACATTTTCAAAATCTGTCAGGCAACCTGGTTCCCTTGACACAGGTTAGTAGTTCCTTTGTACTCTCATGCACAATTTTTAAATGGATGAATGGTGCCACGTCATTAAATTTCAGTTCTCTCTATCCCGCTTTTTAAACCCAAGCGTCTCATCTGAAGCGACCCGACTACCCAAAATTGATACCCGTTCCTAACCGGTTCCTCACCCCTAAAAAAAAACTCCTCTCACAGTCACTTTCATAATTGTTCACATTAAAGAATCAACATTTCCTCTTTTCTTCTTCAAAACAAAAATAAAAATAAAAACTCTCCTCTCCAACCAACTACATTCCAACATGTCTGAAAATCATTTACAAGAGCATGAAGCTAAAAAAAATATGTTGTCAATAGCTGTTGAGGGAACTCTGGTTCGAGATTATGAGGCTGTATCTGAGTCTTAGGTGTAACGACCCGACCGGTCGTTTTGAGCTCTAGCACGTCATTCTGGGGTTTGAGGTCATGAGCAGCTCCGTTTCAGGTGTTATGACTTGTAGGTGTGGTCGGAATTGAATTTCGGAAAGTTCAGAGCCAAATTGGAAGGAAAATTTTAATTTTAGAAGCCTTAAGTTGAAAAAATTGACTAAGATTGGAATTCTGAGTAAAGGACCTCCGACTCAGGATTTGAAGGTTCCTACAGGTTCGTAAGATGATTTCGGACTGGGGCGTATGTCCGGATCGGGCTTTGGACAACCCGAGAGCGTTTCGGTGTATATTGTGGAAGTCAGCAATTTTGAAGAAATTTTCTAACTTTGGCTTGTAGTGCATTTCAGTGATATTGATGTTCGTTTGGAATTCCGGTCCTGGGAATAGCTTCGTATGGTGATTCTTGAGTTGGGAGTACGATCAGAAGTGAATTCGGATGTCCGTAGGTTATTTTGAAGTCATTTGGCTAAAGATAAAAATTTGAAGATTTTTGAGAAATTCGACCGGAAGTGGAAATTTTTATATCGGGGTCAAAATGTGATTCCGAAAGTTAGAACATGTCCATAATGTTGAATATGACTTGTGTGCAAAATTTGGGGTCAATCGGTTGTGATTTGATAGGTTTCGCATCAGATGTAGAAGTTGGAAATTTCAAGTTCATAAAGTTTGAATTTTAGTGTGATTCATGATTTCGGCGTTGTTTGATGTGATTTGAGGCCTCGAGCAAGTCCGCATTATGTTTTGGAATAGGTTGGTGTAATTGGACGGGGTCCCGAGGGCCTCGGATGGATTCCGGGTGGTTAACGGATCAAGTTTGGAGTTTGAAAAAGTGCTGAGATTGCTGTCATCTGGTGTGACCGCACCTGCGAGGCTTTAACCGCAGGTGCGGCTTTGGCGCCGCAGGTGCAATTTTTGGCTGGAGCTGAGGAAGCCGCAGGTGCGGGAGTTTGGGCGCACCTGCGGGAGCGCAGGTGTGAATGTTGGATCACAGGTGCGGAAATGAGGCCTGGGCAGAATGTTTTAAAACGGGAATTTTGAAAATTCTCCTCCTATTTTCATTTGGTATGGGCGATTGTGGAGAGATTCAAGGAGGGATTTTCGTCAACGATCACAAGGTAAGTTATCCCAACTCTTTTAAACTTAAATGCATGGTCTAGGTACAAATTTGAAAATGGGAATTTGTGGAAAATATGAAATTTTGAAGAAAAACCTAGAAATTTGGTAATTTCGATTCTAGCCATGAATTTGAGCATGAAAATTAGAGTAAATTGTGTATTTGAGCTAGTAAGTCTATGGGTAGATTTTATTTTCGAGAAATTTCGGAATCCGGGCACGTGGGCCCGAGGGCATTTTGGTCAATACTTCGAGCGGAGATGAGAATTTATATAGTATGAATTTTTACAAGTATTGGGGTATATTTTCATTGGTTTGCCCGTTATTTGGCTAGTTTTGGAGCGTTGTGCATCAATTGGAGTCGTCGGAAGGGCTTGGAAGCTGGTTATGCAATTTCGGAGCGAGGTAAGTCTCCTTTCTAACTTTGTGAGGGGGAATTGTCCCCCTAGGTGAACTAAATAACTATGTGCTACTATTTTTGGGGGCTACCTGCGCACGAGGTGACGGGAGTCCGTGCGTAGCTACTATTATGCTTATGTCCGGGTAGCCTAGGACCCACTAGCATGCATTACTTGTTATACTTGCAACTTTGTTGGTAAAACGAGACTGTCTAATCTCATTGGATTAGTAAATGAATACTTAGATAGGTTAAACTTCTTTTTCTTAATCATGTAAAAAGAGAATGTATCCTTCTTCGGCTAAATATTCCCTGATACATTCAGGATTTACTACTTGAATGGACCCATTTATATGCGGGTACCCAAGTCGCAGGTATGATTCGCGAGCGGGGTAACTTTATAATTCATATGTACCACACTCTTATGGGATTGGGCCGTTCGCCTCGGCAAGATTTATGTACCACACTCTTATGGGATTTGTTCCAAACCAGAGTTTCTAGTTTCAAGATCACGCTTTTAGTACGCGTGTGGTGAGATGTTCCAAGCCCGGTATCTACTGATTTTTCCATTACTATGATTCAAAGGATTCACCAGCTATAGGACAGTTAGCGCAGACATCGAGTAAGGGCTCGTAGGCTACTCATGCCAAATATCGCCTCTGCAGGATTTACGTACCACACTCTTATGGGATCGGGCTGTTCGCCTCGGCAAGATTTATGTACCTCACTCTTATGGGATCGGGCCGTTCGCCTCGGCAGGATTTATGTACCACACTCTCATGGGAGTGGGTCGTACGCCACGACGGATTGAAAGATAGATCTATGGTTCACGTCGTTCGACCCTTCGGCAGTGCACAATTTACTTTTATGTTGGATCGGGGCATACGCCTCGGCATTTCCTTTCCTATGTACTTACTATCCCCATTGAATCGTGCATAATTTTTGGCTAGTAGCTAGTTTACCTAAGCCGGTGAAGCCGTATCTATGTATATGTTTTGATTACGGAAGTAAATTGTAAATTGAGAGCTAAATAAATTGTAAGGAAGGGATCGTATCGTGTAATTATACCCGTTTGATAGATACTCTTACTTTGTTTCGTATTGATTAATTTCGTTACTATACCTGATATTAATTGACTTCTACCAAGTGTCTAATTCGACCTCTCGTCACTACCTCTCTGAGGTTAGGCGGGATACTTACTGAGTACACGTTGTTTTTGTACTCATGCTACGCTTGTTGTGCATTTTGTTGCACAGGTACCTTTATAGCAAAGTGGCTGACTTGGAGACTTAGACGGGCTGCATCATCCGGAGACGACCCGCAGCCGGCAGAGTCTTCCTCATATGTATTTGTATTTTATTTTAAATTCCTTGTCCAACTTGTATCTCGGCTAAGCTTTGTAATAATTTTATAAATTCTTAGAAATTTCTCATGTACTTGTGTCACCGGGTTCTGGGATGTGTTTGGGGTGTATTTTATCAAAATGGAATATTGGACTGTTATTTCTACTAAATGGATTTTATTTAGATATTACGTGTTAAGTGAAAGGTAATGATTTCTAAAAAATGCTAAAACAGGAAATTTAACTTAACCATTTAATGATTGGCTTGTCTGATAGTGGTGTCCAGTGCCGTTACGACCTTATGGGTTTTGGGTCGTGATAACATGGTATCAGAGCACTAGGTTCCCTTAGGTTTCACGAGTCATGAGCAAGTCTAGTAGATCTTGCGGATCGGTACGGAGACGTCTGTACTTATCATCGAGAGGCTACAGGGCTGTTAGGAGTACTTCCCTTCTTGATTCCTCATCGTGCAATTTGATTCCCTTAAGGCTTGTGCCTATGTTTCTTCCTACTCCATCTTATACGTCGGCGAAGCACTTTCTATAAATCGGGAATTTGAGGAATTGTAATGGTGCTACAGATATGGTGCATGATTTTTCGTACATAGTTGTTTGGGCTGTTGTTATCGCCCTGCAGAAGGATATTATGTTGTTCCAGCTCAGTAGCTGTGTTTCTGAGAGCCTTGGGGCTATGCTCAGGTAGTGATGATGTTTACGAGTGGTTATCGCGCGATGTGAGTGTGATGGTAGGATGCTTGCCCATATGTAGGAGCAATGAATGACTTGAAGGGAGGTCTTCTCAGAGTGTGATTTCGTGATTTCAGTATTTTAGTTCCGGCAGAGGAAAGGCATTTGGATTATAAATGGTCAGGTTTTGGATTGATAAAGTAGTAAGACTTGGTGTTTTCAAGTAAGGTGGGATATTCATCTATGATGTGATATCGTCGTCATTGATCGAATGGAATATGTTACGTTCGTCGGTGCCATGGTTTCTTCGGTTGCTCGGGCTCAGAGTATTGTGAAGAAGTATTGAAGAATGTGGTTGGTAGAGCCCGTGAGGTGCGGTGGTTCCATATTGGATAAGTATTGATGATGAAGGCAGCTCGAGAAAGATGATCCTCAAAGAGTTTGAAGTCGTGGTGACCTGCTGGTTTAAGAGCTACAGAGAATGATATTGAATTGGGCAGCATACGATGAAGGAAGTCAGGTGGTGCTTAAAGGAATCAGGTTAACCAAAGTGGGAGAGCGGCAGCATGGTGGTGAAATAGAGGATGTTGTAGCGCATTTAGTAGATGTCCATGAGAAGCGAACGGACTGGTAAATTTGGTGAATGAGAACATGCTTAGGATGGAGTACTGATGTCATAGAGATGGTGCAGTACAACGTCGTTTGAAGGTTTCAGTTGGTGAGTTACATAGGTGGGTTGTCTCCTGTGAGTAGGTTAGCGGTTGTGTGGTTGGCAAGTTTCTGTGAGGGATTCTAGTGGCTATTCGGTAGGAGGTAGAATGGGCGAATGATGCTACAAAATTTGAGTATTTAGGGAATGCTGACAGGAGAATTCAGAAGAATTGGGCGGATTGGTCGAGCAGGATCATGCTAACAAAGGAGAAAGGATCTCAACAGGCTCTAGAGTGGTGCAAGGAGTAGCTTCGGGCTAAGTGGGGGAGTCCCACCGCCTGCAGTTGGGTTATAGGGTTGTCTTCTCATGGGGTTGCGGATTGTCGGCATATTTTCAAGTTAGTACAGCTAAAGGAAAGGAGTAGAATGGTAATTGTGCATGGGATTTGATAAATATGTGCACAAGTTAATAGGACCAGGGTTAGGTTTTGGGAGATTCAGAATTTATGCTTAAGGCATGGGCGAGCTGTAGGGTAGTGACTTAGTCACATGCTTCATTTAAAAGGGTGTTCATATGCTAGAAGATCCTTGGAGTTGATTGTATTCGGGTCAGTCAGAGTGAGTGACTCTCAATAGCGGTCCTAGTGAATTCAAAAGTTAAGAATGCGGCGTTTAAGGGTTTCAGGCAGCAGTATGATTAAGAGTCGAGCTTTTGCAGTATAATTTCTGAGAAAAGGGAAGATGGTTGGGGTGTTCTATGATATGTTTCAGCACGCATGATAGTATTGGGAGAATGAGAGAAGTAAACTCCGGGGTGTAGGAAGATTATCAGAGGGGTATGAAACGGGTTGTGAGATTGAGACAACATGGTCTCGTGAATCAAGGCCACTCGGGATGAGTGAGGATTGAGTTTGTTATGAGTTGAATGGGGTTACTATTACTTCTGAGGCAATTAAGGATAATTAGAGAGAAGATGGATTGGTTAGCCATGGTTGAAATGGCCCATGTACAACAGTGATCAGTTTTATCAGTGTGATTAAATTATGCATGTGGTTTGGGCCGGTGTGTGCGGGGCTTGTCGGCCGTCGTAGTATATTTCATGAGGGAGCATTCCAGTGTTATGGCATGTCAGGTGTAGGCGGATCCCAGAAGGTTTATGGTGGTTCAGACCACTACTTAAGAATTTGCATGTTGGGTGATTGTGAGAATTCACTTGAGTGTTGTTATTGTTCTCCTGAATTGAGGTAAGTAATAGTTTTCTATATGATGAGGTGTTTCCCCTATTAGTGGTTCAAGAGTTATGATGGAATTCTTGCGCTATTTCATATTGGCATGTTAGGTGTAGTAGTCAGTGTGGAGCTGGAAGTAAGGACCAGAGTTGTGGTTCGGTGTTGACAAGGATGTCTTGAGCTCGGACGAGCAAGAAAAAGTGACTTGGAAGTTTAGAGTAAGCTGGTGTTATCTTCAGTGCCACCTGAGATCGATATTTGGTGAAAGAGGCCTTGCACCCTTGTCATGGGTTCTTGGTGTGTTTTGCAGCATTAGTGTGGTCGGTGGTATGGAGGTGCAGACTTGTTACCTCGTGGAAAGTCGTGGGAGCGTGACCATGGGAAGATGGTATAAGTGTGACAGGTAGTCACCTGACTGATTGAAGATTTAGACCAAGTATAAGGGGTTGAAATATTGCTTATTTGGGAATTTATGCCTGGAAGGTGTTCGGTTCTGTTGGTTGTGGATTGTGGGGTGTTCGTCCCGGCTATGATGGTTTTTATTGCGTGTTATGAGAGGAAGTGGGTTACTATGGACCCAGGTAAGGCTATCAGCCTAGTTCATTGTGACCAGAATCGGCTTGAAGTGTATGATTGGATTTAAACAAGATTATGGGCTTCATGCGAGTCAGATGTGTTTATTTCAGTATAGCATTCCTCAAGGAGGGGTGTTGGAATATCAGGTGTTGTTCCGTCTTCGTCAAATTCATGTGATATTATGATTGTGCCATGTGAGTTGTGATACGGCTTGATAATTTCTTATGTGTTGAGATTTCACATAGTGACGAGGTTATGTGAGCGTGATGGCTCTTGAGATTCAGATTTTATATCACACCTCAGTTGTGCTCGAGTTTTGTAGCATATGGCTCTATCAGTCTCCCCAGAATGGTATTAT
>ML418717.1:42627-85650 GCA_005239525.1 Nicotiana knightiana | reverse complement strand
TTGTGCTCGAGTTTTGTAGCATATGGCTCTATCAGTCTCCCCAGAATGGTATTATGCACTTAGCATGCTTGTGATCAGTATTCAGTAAATTGTAAAAGTGAGCAATTCAGCTCCTTGTATATTTCCTTATGTGAATTTTATGATGGGATCGGGTGGCACGCCGCCACGGATATGTTATTTGGATCAGGTTGCATGCGGCAACAGTGTGATGATGAATAAGGTTCCTATATTTATTTTCTTTTGTTTTACTTCCTATTCTCTGAGGAAAGTTCGTATAAGTTGTGTGAGTCTAGTAGTCCCTTCCTGAGTCATTTCCTTAGGTATCATGTTCGAATTGTGGCCTATTGGCGCATTGTGGCATCGTGTGAGACTGTTGGTCATGTATGGGGTGATTGGTTTTTTGAACAGTTCATACTGGGTGAGACGATATTATCGGATCAGGGATCAAGTGTGATAGGATTATGTGAAATACATTAAAGGACAGTTACCCTTATTTGTTTGTAATAAGATGATGGTCCTAGTCAAGAGAAAGGATTCAATGTTTGCTTAACTCTGCAATTGGTTAGAATTTCTAAACATCTCCTCCGTTGTGGTGGTATCGCCAGCATTATAGCAGGATATATATATATATATATATATATATATATATATATATATCATAAGGTGTATTGGGAGCATCAGATTCGTGGAATTTTAGCTATTAAGGTTCAGGGAGTGTCATTATGGTCAGATGATGAATTATGTGGTGCATGGTGCTAATTCAGCAAAAGTATGCAGTCGTGTTCTGTTATATCGTTTGGTAGTTGATACGGTGTTTATATATTGGAACTAGGCCTGGCAGAGAAATTTCAGGTGTTGGAACTGGATTCTGAGCCTATTATATGGATAAAAGAAGAAATCTTCAGCTTTGATCAATCTAATGTACTCAGCTAGGTTGTGGTAGCACGAGCAGGTGCGCGAAGTGTTAAACGGTGAATTTAGATAACTCCAGAGCAATTCTTGGCACGTTCGAGGACGAATGTCTGTTCAAGTGGGGGAGAATGTAATGACCCGACCGGTCGTTTTGAACTCTAGCGCGTTGTTCAGCGGTTTGAGGTCGTGAGCAACTCCGTTTCAGGTGTTATGAATTGTAGGTGTGGTCGGAATTGAATTTCGTGAAGTTCGGAGTCAAATTGGAAGGAAAATTCTCATTTTAGAAGCCTTAAGTTGGAAAAATTGACTAAGATTAAAATTCTGAGTAAATGAACTTCGAATCAGGATTTGAAGGTTCCTGCAGGTTTGTATGATGATTTCGGACTGGGCGTATGTCCGGATCGGGCTTTGGACAACTCGGGAGCATTTCAGTGTATATTATGGAAGTCAGCAATTTTGAAGAAATTTTTTAAGTTTGGCTTGAAGCGCATTTCGGTGATATTGATGTCTGTTTGGGATTTCGAGCCTTGGAATAGCTTCGTATGGTGATTTTGGAGTTGGAAGCGCGATCGGAAGTGAATTCGGATATTCGTAGGTTATTTTGAAGTCATTTGGCTAAAGATAGAAATTTCAAGGTTTTTGAGAAATCCGACCGGAAGTGGAAATTTTGATATCGAGGTCGGAATGCGATTCCGGAAGTTGGAACAGGTCCGTAATGTCTAATATGACTTGTGTGCAAAATTTTGGGTGCGATTCGTAATCTCGGTGTTATTTGATGTGAAGCCTCGAGCAAGTCCGCATTATGTTTTGGAACAGGTTGGTGTAATTGGACGGGGTCCTGGGGGCCTCGGATGGATTCCGGGTGGTTAACGGATCAAGTTTGGAGTTTGAAGAAGTGATGATATTGTTGTCATCTGGTGTGACCGCACTTGCGAGGCTTTGGCCGCATGTGAGGATTTGGCGCCGCAGGTGCGAGTTTTGGCTGGATCTGAGGAAGCCGCAGGTGCGGGAGTTTGGGTGCACCTGCGGGAGCGTAGGTGCAAAGGTTGGATCGCATGTGCTGAAAAGAGGCCTGGGAATGTTTTAAAACGGGAATTTTGACAATTCTCCTCCTATTTTCATTTGTTATGGGCGATTGTGGAGAGCTTCAAGGAGGGATTTTCGTCAACGATCACAAGGTAAGTTATCCCAACTCTTTTTAAGTTAAATGCATGGTCTAGGTAAATATTTGAGTATGGGAATTTGTGGAAAATATGGAATTTTGAAGAAAACCCTAGAAATTTGGTAATTTGGATTCTAGCCACGAATTTGAGCATGAAAATTAGAGTAAATTGTATATTTGAGGTTGTAAGTCTATGGGTAGAGTTTATCTTCGAGAAATTTCAGAATCCGGGCACGTGGGCCCGAGGGAATTTTGGTCAATACTTCGAGCGGAGATGAGAATTTATATAGCCTGAATTTTTACAAGTATTATGGTATATTTTCATTGGTCTGCCCGTTATTTTGCTAGTTTTGGAGCGTTGTGAATCAATTGGAGTCGTCGGAAGGGCTTGGAAGCCGGTTATGCAATTTCGGAGCGAGGTAAGTCTCCTTTCTATCTTTGTGAGGGGGAATTGTCCCCCTAGGTAAACTAAATAACTATGTGCTACTATTTGTGGGGACTACCTGCGCACGAGGTGACAGGAGTCCGTGCGTAGCTACTATTATGCTTATGTCCGGGTAGCCTAGGACCCACTAGCATGCATTACTTGTTATACTTGCAACTTTGTTGGTAAAACGAGACTGTCTAATCTCATTGAATTAGTAAATAAATACTTAGGTAGGTTAAACTTATTTTTCTTAATCATGTAAAAAGAGAATGTATCCTTCTTCGGCTAAATATTCCCTGATAAATTCTAGATTTACTACTTGAATGGACCTTTTATATGCGGGTACCCGAGTCGCAGGTATGATTCGTGAGCGGGGTAACTCTATAATTCATATGTAACCGCTCCGCATGAATGATTCGCGAGCGGGGGAAATCCTCCTACCACACTCTTATGGGATCGGGTCGTTCGCCTCGGCAGGATTTATGTACCACACTCTTATGGGATCGGGTCGTTCGCCTCGGCAGGATTTATGTACCACACTCTTATGGGATTGGGTCGTTCTCCTCGGTAGGATTTAGGTACCACACTCTTATGGGATCGGGCCGTTCGCCTCAGCATTATTTATGTACCACACTCTCATGGGAGCGGGTCGTACGCCACGGTGGATTGAAAGATACATCTATGGTTCGCCCCGTTCGGCCCTTCGGCAGTGCACAATTTACTTTTATGTTGGATCGGACCGTACGCCTCGGCATTTCCTTTCCTATGTACTTACTATCCCCATTGAATTGTGCGTAATTTTTGGCTAGAAGCCAGTGTACCTAAGGGTTTTCCCTAAATTGAAGTATAACAACCTTTTGGTGAAGCCGTATCTATGTATATGTTTTGGTTACAAAAGTAAATTGTAAATTGAGAGCTGAATAAATTGTAAGGAAGGGATCGTACCGTGTAATTATACCCATTTGATATATACTCTTACTTTGTTTCGTATTGATTAATTTCGTTACTATACCTGATATTAATTGACTTCTAGCAAGTGTCTAATTCGCCTCTCGTCACTACCTCTCTGAGGTTAGGCGGGATACTTACCGAGTACACGTTGTTTTCGTACTCATGCTACACTTGCTGTGCATTTTGTTGCATAGGTACCTTCATAGCAAAGTGGCTGACTTGGAGACTTAGACAGGCTGCATCATCCGGAGATGACCCGCAGCGGCAGAGTCTTCCTCTTATGTATTTGTATTTCATTTTAAATTCCTTGTCCAACTTGTATCTCGGACAAGCTTTGTAATAATTGTATAAATTCTTAAAAATTGCTCATGTACTTGTGTCATCGGGTTTTGGGATGTGTTTGGGGTGTATTTTATCAAAATGGAATATTGGACTGTTATTTCTACTTAATGGATTTTATTTAGATATTACGTGTTAAGTAAAAGGTAATGATTTCAAAAAGATACTAAAATAGGAAATTTAACTTAACCATTTAATGATTGCCTTGCCTGACAGTGGTGTCCTGACCCTTGGTTCGTAAGTCCTCAATGAAACTTACTGTTCCAAAGTCCAAGGGGGAGTCATCTGGTGAGAAAGAGGATGACAAAATGGTTGAGGAGTCTGCTGAGAATATCTCCAAGTAATCTGCAGAGAAAAGCAAAAGTGTAAGAAAATCAATGGAAAGGAAGTTTGATGCCAGTGGGGAACCTGGTACCTCTAAGAAGACCAAGATTTGTTATTCACAAGGCGCTGACAAAGAAATTTAAAAAAAATGGAGTTGTGGGGGCCGTACATGAGGAAGCTAAAGGCAAGGAATGCCATTCTCAAAGGTTAGCTCAGTTAGGTTCAGGAGGCACCTGGTTCCAGCAGCTCTCAAAGCACAGAGGTTACCCGTCTGACAAAAGAAAATGCCGACCTCAGGAAACAGGTTGAGGACCTGTAGGAGAGACTACTCAACTCAGCCAATTCTTGAATGGACATCCTTCTTAGAACTCTTGCCTCCTCATCTAGGCCTTTCCCTTCCAGTGCTCCCTAAACAGTGTCCCTTTCCCAAGTGTCAAGTTCTTAGTGTTTGTCATCTGTTTTAGTTCTGATGATGTATATGACTGGTAATTTTGTTTTTGTTGTTTCTATTTGTGGATGTGTCTGGAAACAATGGAACTGCTCCTTACTTAATTATCCAAAAATTATGAAAGCTTCCTCTTTTTGCTGTGTATGCTTTGCTCTTATGCTTTCTTTTCAGTCATGTTTGTGTGCACACATGTGGCATGAGTTAACCAAGCTGGACTTCGTTTTGCTTAATGCTTGTTACTGATTTTTTTATGATGCCAAAAGGGGGAAAAATAATTAAGGGGGAACAAGATGGGGAACAGATTCAGGGGGAATAAAGTTCACTCTGGTTCTTAGGGGGAACATTGTGAGTTTTCTGGTACATTATCTGATTTTTGTGGCTCTTTGCATGATTGTAAATTTTAAGTTTGTCATCATCAAAAAAGGAGGAAATTGATAGGTTAAGTACCTTCATTTTATGTTTTCATGATCTAACAAACTTACTGTCAAGAATCAGATAAGGAACCTGATGCACATCCTTGAGAACTTAAAGATCCACAAGTCTCCAGTAGGGGACACAATTTAACTCTTCAGAGTCAAAGGAACAACAGAGGGAACAGATAGCTACCAATTCCCGAGGTGATCACATCCTTAAGAGCTTTAAGATCAACAAGTCTCCAGTTGGGGACACAGTTAAACTCTTCAGAGTCAAAGGAACAACAGAGGGAACAAATAGCTACCAGTTCCCGAGGTGACTGCACAAGTTAACTCTTCACAGCTATAAAGTTGCTGCCTGCACATGCTACAGTGCAGAAATAGTGCAGCAGTCAACTTTATGGGGAATGCTCTTTACTTAACTTGCTTACATCATCCAAGTGATGTCACAAATGGGATATTAACATCAAGCAAAGTAAAAAAATCACTTGAACATTCAAGAACTCATCAAGTATTCTCTCAAGTCTGTGCCAATCTTTCAAGTGATTCTCAAGGGCATCAAGAACGAAGAACAACATAACCAAGGACCAGTTCCATGTATTTAAGTCATTACATGTCCTTAGTTTTGTTGTATCTTTGTTCAAAGAACTCCACTTGTAAGTCCTACTTAGCTTAATTAGAATCATCGTGTAGGAAATCTCTGTAAATCATAAACCCTTGTGTTTGTATATTGGCTAAAAGTAGTCAAGTTGTAAAGTCTTTGTAATAGAGCTATTACAAAGTGGCTTGTAATAGGTTGTTACAAGTTAGTGAGGGATTAAGAGGTTAATTCCTAGGTTTAAAGTCTTTGTAATAGAGTTATTACAAAGTGGCTTGTAATAGAGTGTTACAAGTTAGTGAGGGATTAAGAGGTTAATTCCTAGGTTTAAAGTCTTTGTAATAGAGTTATTACAAAGTGGCTTGTAATAGAGTGTTACAAGTTAGTGAGGGATTAAGAGGTTAATTCCTAGGTTGCAATAGGCTGTAATCTAAAGTTGCTCAGTAGTGAAGTTGAAATCCTACAAGGGTAGGTCGTGATTTTTGATCCCGTGAGCTGGGTGTTTTCAACGTAAAATCCCTCTGTGTTCTTTATTTATTGTGGGAACAAATAGAGAACCTGGTACCCTATACTATTTGGTTTTACAGTCTGTTTCTTACGGTGGGAACTGATAGAGAATCTGATTCTCTATATAGTTTGGTGTACGCTTAGTTTCTATCACTATACTATTTGTCCAAGACTCAATCACTAGTTGCCTTCACTTCCGCTACCTTCGCTTATCTTCTCCACAACCATCTGGGACATTCGAATCTTATAAAACTTCATAAATTAGCTTCTAATCATTCTAAATTGTTTTCTATTGAATGTGAATCATATAAACTTGGGAACATACCCGTGCTTCTTTTCCCAAGAGATTCAATAATAGGGATTCAGCGATGTTTGACATTGTGCACTCTGACATATGAGGCCCAAGTCGTGTTGCGTCAAGTTTATGTTTCATTATTTTGTTACCTTTATTGATGACTATTCTCGTTGCACATGGGAATTATTGTGAAAACTTCTCGCTTCAGCGCTTGAAGCGTGAACCGAAGCGAAGCGGGAACTTGGTATCTTCTATGTTGTGAAGCGTAGCATGTGTTATAAGGCGTTCGCTTCGACAAAAATAGCGAGAAGCGTGGGAAGTGACAGTAGAGATAGAAGCGAGTGATTCGATATATTAAGGCTTCCAACAATTAAAAATTAAAAAGACTCTCTTTTTTTTCAAAACATATCGAACAACAGAGAAAAACAGGAAATTAGGGTTCCCATTTTCTGCACTTTTCAAGTTCAAGTTCATCAAGTTCAAGCCCAGGTATGCGATTCTTCTTCTTCTTCCTCCTGTTCCTTCTTCTTCTTCTTCTTCTTCTTCTTCTTTCACTATTTCAGTCTCAAAATAGCAGTGAAATGCTACCAAATTTTTTTCCCTCCAGTTCCTCTTTTTCTCATTCTCTTCTTCTTCTTTTTCTTTCACTGTTTCAGTCTTAAATTGCAGCGAAATACTGCCCAATTTTTTCATTTCATTTGCTGCTTTTTTTTACAGTTACATAGGTTGTCTATGCAAACTTTATTTTAATATTTTTTTTAGTTCAGCTTTACTTCAAAAAAGCGAGTGATTCGCTTCTCGCTTCTCGCTTTAAGCGAAAAGGGGCTTTTCTCTTTTCTTCGCTTCACGCTCTTCACAACCCTGGACATGGGTTTTTTCATTAGAAAATACTTCTGAATTATTTTGTATCTTTCAAAAGGTTTGTGCTCAGATTTGTAATCAATTGAGTGTTTCAATCAAGGTATTACACAGTGATAATGCTAAAAAGTACTTGTCCTCTTTATGTGCTAGTTTCATGTCTTCCCAGGGAATCATTCACCAAACCTCTTGTTCATATACTCCTCAACAAAATGGAGTCACAGAGCGTAAAAATCGACATCTTATTGAAACTTCTTGTACCTTATTTATACACCATCATGTACCTCTTTGTTTTTGGGGAGATGTCCTGCAACATCAAAGTCCTCATTTAATTCTCTTCCCGGTCAAAATTATCATCTTTCCACTATAAGTATTTGGTTGTACTTGCTTTGTTCATGATCATAATTCTGGGCAGGATAAACTTCTCAAAAAGTCGGTTAGATGTATCTCCCTCAGATACTCTCATCTCCAAAAAGGTTACAAATGTTGTCATCCAACATCAAATAGATATTTTATCTCGGCAAATGTAATTTTTTTTAAACTTCTTCCTATTTTTTACCAAACATCACAAATAGGAATCTAAATCCTCACGTTTTGCTATTTCCTATGCTTCCCATGCCATAGGTCAGCCCTCAGGCTAAATTCAGTCATGTTCAAGGACGTCCTCATCCTCATATTGACACCAATGATAATTCTTTTTCATGATACAGGTACACAGTTAGATCTTAATGACTTCATCATGTAACAACCCGACCGGTCATTTTGTGTATCGGACACCGTTCCCCTAAATAAAAATTTCCTTAGCGGCTTATTATGATTTATGACTTGTGGGGACTAGTGGTCCGGGTTTCGGAGGTGTTTAGAGTGCTATAGGAACATTTGGTTCTTTAAGGTTGGCCTTTAAGGCCAAGTTTTACTTCGGTCAACATTTTTAGTAAACGACTTCGGTATCGAGTTTCGACGATTCTGGTAGCTTCGTATGATGATTTTGGACCTGGGCGTATGTTTGGAATGGGTTTCTGATGACCCGGGAGCGTTTCGGCGCCCAATATTGAATTAAGAGTTCCTTAAGTTCCTATTATGGTTTGGGACGTATTTTTGCGATATCGAGGTCCGAACGGAATTACGAGATCGGGAATAGTTTCGTTATGTCATTTATGACTTGCCTGCAAAATTTGGTATCATTCCGAGTAGTATAGGTCATTTCGGCGAGTTGTTAGCGAAGTCTAGAAAACTTAAAGTTCCTAAGTTTGGTTCTAGGGTTTTGAGGTGTGATTTTGAGTTTTAGCGTTGTTTTGGGTGTTCCGAAGGCTCGAGCGAGTCTGTATTATGATTTGGGACTCGTTGGTATATTTTGACGGGGACTCGGGTGGGCCCAGGTGCCTCCCGGGCACCACACGAGGCCAAAAACCAGCTGCATTAGCTGCTGGTGCACCTGTTCTGGTATGACCGCAGGTGCGGTTGCCTAGTTGTAGGTGCGGGACCGCTCCTGTGGTCCCAGCCTCGAAGGTGCGACCCAATGGGCAGGCCAATTCTCGCAGGTGCGGACAAAACTTTGCAGGAGCGAAGCCGCAGGTGCGGGCCCAGGCCTCCTAGTCCATTTCCGCAGGTGTGAGCCTTCGCTCGCAGGTGCGATCCTCGAGCCACAGGTGCGGAAACGCTGTTCAAAAATGTGTTTTTATACACGGGAATTAACTTATTTCCCTTATCATCTTCTTCTTCCTTGGGGCGATTTCCACCATTTTAGAGGGGCATAGGACCTGGTTATTAAAGGTAAGTAAATTCTACTCTAATATTAGCTTCAGGCATGGTATAATAGCTTAATTAACTACCTAAATTAGTAGAAATTCAAGATGGTGTAGTAACCTAGGGCTTTTGATAATTTTAGAATTTACCCGTGAATTAGCTATGAAATCAAGTAGAAATTGTATATTAATGATCCTTAGGCTATGGGTGAGTGTTTCCTTCGAGAATTTTTGGAATTCGAGCATGTGGGCCCGGGGTTGGATTTTAGAATTTCTTCAAGAATGAGAAATTTACTAAATGAGTAGGAGAATTTCCATATTTCGAGCATAAATTAATGAATTTGTATAACATTTGGCTAGTTTCGAGTCCTCGGTTGTAGAGTTTTTAGGGCGCGTTCTTGGTCTGGGGAGTAGGTTCGGCACGAGGTGAGTCTCCTTTCTAACCTTGTAAGTGGGAGTTGTCCCCATAGGTGATTATAAATAATTGCATGTCCATATTTGCGGGGGTTGCGCACGCACAAAGTGACGAGAGTCCATGCGTAGCTACTACTATGTTATGTTGGGTAGTTCTAGGACTCACGAGCATGCTTATATGTGCCTTACATGTATTCATAAACGTATTTTGAATTTCTTATTATCCTTGATTTGGCATGAATATATTAAGAAGTTGTTGTCCATGATATATTCCTTACGTTCTTGCCTTAATGAATAATCTCTGATAATTCCCTAAAAATTTATAATTTTATGTATGTATGCGGCACCGCGTCACACGTATGATTCGTGAGCGGAATAGCCCTACTATTATGTCAACCGCATCACATGTTCGATTCGCTAGCGGGGTAATAGATGCATCTATGGTTCGAGCCGTTCGACCCTCGGTAGTGCACATTTATTTTTCGCGACATTTTGGTCGTACGTGTCCGGCCAATTATGTCTTGTATGATTCACTGGGAATTTATTGTAATTATACAAACTGGTTCATTTTAATAAGGGAATTTGGTACATTATGTGTTAGTGAAATTTGACATGCAAAGGTAAATACAACTATACTTGATGATATATCTCCTTGTGATTTCTACGACTGTTATGCCTGCCTAGTTCCTATTAAATCATGTTATTTAGAAATGTTGACCCTAGTAAGTATCACGTCTACCTCTCGTCACTACCTCTTCGAGGTTAGGCGGGATACTCACTAGGTACATATTTGTTTATGTACTCATGTTGCACTTCTGTACTTAATTGTACAGGTTCTGAGGCTGGTGCATCTAGTTATCAGACCGGATCTCGATTTTGATCTCAGTTGGACCCGACTTCACAGTGAGCTGCTTCTCCTAGCGATCCTCGGCAGCACCTTGGTGTTTTATTTTGCTTATTTCCCGTCTATTCCTTTCAGACAGTGGGATTGTATATTATGTTTTGTATATTCTTTTAGTATGCCCGTATGACTTATGACACTAATTCCTGGCACACACGTAGTTGTTATTTTGGTGTACGGGTTTGTATATATACCTTTTGGCTCATTCCTCATCATGATTGTTTTGATTAAAATTGGATAATTATCCTTGTGAAATCATGCTTTAACTTTCAAAAACTGAGTATATTTTAAAGTGTTTTAAACTAATAAGAATGAACCTTTAGTAACTTAAGAGTCGGCTTGCCTGACCCCGCTATTGGGCGTCATCACGACCTCAGTTAGGATTCTGGGTCGTGAAAACATAGAATCAGAGCCCTAGGTTCATATACGTCTCACAAGTCATAGGCAAACCTAGTAGAGTCTTGCAGATCGGTATGGAGACGTCTGTACTTATCTTCGGGAGGCTATGGGGTGTTAGGAAAACCTATCCTTATTTGTATTCTATCGTGCAGTCAATGGTTTACTAAATTTCGTTCTTATATTCTCTCACAGATGGTGAGGACACGTGCATCCGATGTTCCATATCCAGGAGGGGTCGTTACCCCCGTTGTTCGCGGTCATGGCAGAGGCCGGGGGAGGGCACCATCCCGAGGTAGGGGACGAGGGCGTCCCCGAGCTATTCCAGTCATACCACCAGAGGACCCCACTATATAGGAGCAGGGTGAGGTGCCCCTAGTTGGTCCTGGTCCAGTAGATTTCATGACGGCGCCAAGATTCCAGGAGATCATGGGCCGTATGATGTGATTCATGGACACTATGTCCCAGGCTGGTTTATTTCCAGCGGATCCTGCCACATCTCAAGCAGGAGGGAGAGCCCAGACCATTACTGCCCAGGCTGCAGGACAGACAGGAGCACTTCATCATACCCCGGGTACACTGCCCGTGGGTGGAGCCCAGCAAGTAGCAGCAGCACCTGAGCTCAGACCAGCTGTGGACGGTGATCCGCAAAAGTTACTGGATAGATGGACCCAATTGCACCCTCCTATATTCGGGGGTGAGAAGGGAGAGGATGCCGATGACTTTACTGACAGGTGCAGGGACAGATTGCACAACATGAGGATACTTGAGTCCCATGGAGTGGACTTCACTACTTTCCAGCTTGAGGGCAGGGCCCGCAGATGGTGGCAGTCCTACATCCTGGGAAGTCCAGTAGGTTCCTCTACCATCACTTGGGAGCATTTTACTCAGTTGTTCCTAGACAGGTATATTCCACCCTCCGAGAGGGAAGAGCTGCGATATCAGTTTGAGCAGCTGGAGTAGGGGCAGATGTCTATGACAAATTACGAGGCAAGGTTTTCTACTTTGTTCCACCATGCCCTTATGATATTGCCTACTGATGCTGAGAGAGTGCGGAAATTTGTAGCAGGGTTGCACTCAGGTATTAGGGACAACATGGCCCAAGAGGTGGAGATGGGGACTCCTAATCAGCTTGTGGTCGAGATAGCTCGTCGGATTGAGGGTTATCGTTCGAGAGGCAGAGAACAGGGTCATTAGGATAAGAAGGCTAGATTTTCAGGAGATTTTAGACGTGCTCCACCAAGGGGTAGAGTCAGTTCGGTAGAGGCCAGTCTAGCAGGCCTCCATATTCAGCTCTTCCACCACCTCCCCGTCGTGCTCCAGTGAGGCCTTATTTCAGCCACATGCCAGAGAGTTCCTATCGCCCATCAGCCATCAGGGTTCCTCAAGCGGGTATTCCGGTCATCAGGGGTCTTCTATTCCTTACTTCAGTGCAATGCTGGAGAGTTCTCCCCATTCCCTAGCTGTCCAGGGTCCTTCTTTAGGGCAGCAGGCCATGCCACCAGCCAGATGTTATGCGTGTGGGGACCCGGGACATATGAGGAGGACTTGTCCCAAGCTTCGGGGAAAATTCATTCAGCAGAGCTATCAGCCTACATTTCCATCACCGGCGGTTCGTCCACCCATAGGTTGAGTCCAGACAAGTAGAGGTCGCCCCAGAGGTGGGGGCCAGGCAGGGGGACCTTTGTCAGCCCCTATTTATGCCAGCGGAGGTCAGTCAGCTCCTATTCATTCTGGCGGGGCTCAGTCTTCCGGTGCTCCAGCTCGATTCTGTGCTATCCCGGCCAGATCAGATATAGTGGCCTCAGACGTCGTGATCACAAGTACTATTACAGTATGTGGTAGAGAGGCATCCGTGTTATTTGATCCAGGATCCACTTATTCATATGTTTCAGTCTTATTTGCTAATTTTCTGGATGTCCCTCGTGAGTCCTTGGGTTCTCCTATTTATGTGTCCACTCCCGTAGGTAATTCTGTGGTTGTAGACCGGATTTGTCGGTCCTGTGTGATTCCGTTTTGTGGATTCAAGACTCGAGCGGATCTCTTATTACTCGAAATGGTTGATTTTGAGGTTATTTTGGGCATGGATTGGCTATCTCCTTATCATGTCGTGCTAGATTGCCATGCCAAGACAATTACTCTAGCTATGCTTGAGTCGCCTAGGCTGGAGTGCAGAGGTTCCTCAGTTAGTACCGCCAGCCGGGTTATTTTATTCTTGAAGGCTCGACATATGGTCGAGAAGGGTTGTCTGGCCTATTTTACTTATGTGCGGTACACCACCGTCGAGTCTCCTACGATTGATTCAGTGCCAGTGGTTCAAGAGTTTGCTAATGTATTTCCTTCGGATCTTCCGGGCATGCCTTCGGATTGTGATATTGATTTCTGCATTGACTTAGCTTCAGGTACCCAGCCTATATCTATTCCTCTGTACCGTATGGCTCCGAAAGAGTTGATGGAGTTGAAGGAGCAGCTTGAGGAGTTGTTAGCTAATGGGTTCATCAGGCTGAGTGTATCACCGTGGGGTGCTCCAGTTCTATTTTTTAAGAAGAAGGATGGGTCTATGCGGATGTGTGATTACCGCCAGTTGAACAAAGTTACCATTAAGAACAAGTATCCTTTGCCGCGCATCGATGATTTGTTTGACCAGTTGCAGGGTGCTCGTGTGTTTTCTAAGATTGATTTGAGATCGGGTATCATCAGTTGAGCATTCGGGCTTCAGATGTTCCAAAGACTGCTTTTCGTACGAGATATGGCCATTATGAGTTCCTGGTGATGTCCTTTGGTTTGACTAATGCTCCAGCGGCATTCATGGACTTGATGAATAGGGTGTTCAGATCGTATATTGATTCCTTTGGCATTGTCTTCATTGACGAAATTTTGATTTACTCACGTAGTCTGGGGGAGCACGAGCAACATTTGAGAGTTGTGCTCCAAACTTTGCGAGAACAGAGGCTATATGTTAAGTTCTCCTAGTGCGAGTTCTGGTTGGATTCCGTGGCATTTTTGGGGCATGTAGTATCCGGAGAGGGTATCAAGGTTGATCCATAAAAGATTGAGGCGGTTCAGAGTTGGTCGCGTTCTACTTCAGCTACAGAGATCAGGAGCTTCTTGGGCCTAGCAGGATATTATCGCCGATTTGTGAAGCGATTCTCTTCTATTGCAGCTCCATTGACTAGATTGACTCACAAGAATGCCCCGTTTCTATTGTCTAACGAGTGTGAGGAGAGCTTTCAAAAGCTCAAGACAGCATTGACCTCAGCACCAATTCTGGTATTGCCTTCCGGTTCTGGGAAGTATATAATATATTGCGACGCTTCGTGCGTTGGCTTGGGGGTGTGTATTGATGCAGGAGGGGAGAGTTATTGCTTATGCTTCGCGCCAGCTGAAGGTTCATGAGAAGAATTACCCTGTGCACGATTTGGATTTGGCGACGATTGTTCATGCTCTTAAGATTTGGAGGCACTACTTGTATGGAGTTTCCTGTGAGGTTTATACAGACCACCGTAGCTTGCAGCACTTGTTCAAGTAGAAGGATCTTAATTTGAGGCAGCGCAGGTGGCTTTAGTTGTTGAAGGATTATGATATCACCATTCTTTATCACCCGGGCAAGGCAAATATGGTAGCAGATGCTTTGAGCAGGAAGGTGGAGAGTATGGGTAGCTTGGCTTATATCGCAGCAGAGGAGAGACCTCTAGCCTTGAACATTCAGTCCCTGGCTAATCTCCTGGTGAGATTAGACCTTTCAGAGCCTCGTTGAGTTCTTGCATATGTGGTTGCTCAGTCTTCGTTATTGGGGGAGATCAAGGCTCGGCAGTATGATGATCCGTGTTTGGCTGAGCTATGAGAGACAGTGGTTCGGGGCAGGGCTAAGGCGATTATTATTGGCGAAGATGGTGTTCTGAGACTTCAAGGCCACTTATGTGTTCCTAAGGTTGATGGCCTGAGGAAGAGGATTCTAGAGGAGGCACACAGTTCTCGGTATTCTGTTCATCCTGGTGCTACGAAGATGTATCGTGATTTGAAGCAGCATTACTGGTGGAGGCGAATGAAGAAGAACATTATGGAGTATGTGGCTAGGTGTCTTAATTGCCAGCAGGTGAAGTATGAGCACCAGAGGCCAGGAGGCCTACTTCAGCAGATGCCCATTTTCAATCGAATCACTATGGACTTCGTGGTTGGGTTGCCTCGGACTTTGGAAAAGGTTGATGCGGTTTGGGTCATTGTGGATAGATTTACCAAATCGGCGCATTTCATTCCAGTAGCTACTACTTATACTTCTGAGGGGCTGGCCCAGATCTACATTCGGGAGATAATCCGGTTGCATGGTGTGCCGGTGTCCATTATATCAGATCGAGGTCCTAATTTCACCTCGCACTTCTGGAGAGCATTACATAGTGAGATGGGTACCCAGATAGATCTCAACACATCATTTCATCCTCAGACTGATGGTCAGTTGGAGCGTACAGTTCAGATATTGGAGGACATGCTCAGGGCATGTGTGATTGACTTTGGAGGTTAGTGGGACCAGTTCTTGCCTTTGGTCGAGTTCGCTTACAATAATAGTTACCAGTCCAGCATTGAGATGGCCCCATTTGAGGCTTTGTATGGTTGGCGATGTCGTTCTTCTATCGGGTGGTTTGAGCCTGGCGAGGCTAAGTTATATGGCACCGACCTGGTGAGGGATGCTTTGGAGAAAGTGAAGTTGATTCAGGAGAGGCTCTGCACAGCACAGTCCAGACAGAAGAGTTACGCGGATTAGAGGGCGCGTGATGTATCATTTATGGAGGGAGATAGGGTCATGTTGAAAGTCTAGCCTATGAAGGGTATTATGAGGTTCGGGAAGAAGGGAAAGCTGAGCCCGAGGTTTATAGGTCCCTTCGAGGTATTGAGGCGAGTTGGGGAGGTTGCTTATGAGCTGGCCTTACCTCCCAGTTATCAGGAGTTCATCTAATTTTTCATGTATCCATGCTCCGAAAGTACCACGCCGATTTCTCTCATGTGGTTGATTTCAGTACAATTCAGTTGGATGAGAGTTTGGGCTATGAGGAGTAGCCAGTTGCTATTATTGATAGTTAGCACCGCCAGTTGAGGTCCAAGAGAGTTTCTGCTGTAAAGGTCTAGTGGAAGGGCCAACCATTTGAGGAGGCGACCTGGGAGTCCGAGGAGTACATGCAGAGCAGATATCCACAATTGTTCAGCACTTCAGGTATGATTCTAGACCTGTTCGAGCACGAACGTTTGTTTAAGAGGTGGAGAATGTAATGATCCGACCGGTCATTTTGCGTTATCGAACCCCGTTCCCCTAAATAAAACTTCCCATAGCGGCTTGTTATGATTTATGACTTGCGAGGACTGGTGGTCCGGATTTTGGAGGTATTTAGAGTGCTATAGGAACATTTGGTTCCTTAAGGTTGGCCTTTAAGGCCAAGTTTGACTTCGGTCAACATTTTTAGTAAACGACCTCGGAATCGAACTTCGACGATTCCGCTAGCTTCGTATGATGATTCCGGACCTGGGCGTATGTTCGGAATAGGTTTCAGATAACCCGGGAGCATTTCGGCACTCAATATTGAATTAAGAGTTCCTTAATTTCCTATTATGGTTTGGGACATGTTTTTGTGATATCGAGGTCCGAATGGAATTCCGAGACTGTAAATAGTTCTGTTATGTCATTTATGACTTGCCTTCTCAATTTGGTGTCATTCCGAGTAGTATAGGTCGTTTCGGCGCGTTGTTAGCGAAGTCTAGAAAACTTAAAGTTCCTAAGTTTGGTTCTAGGGGTTTTGAGGTGTGATTTTGAGTTTTAACGTTGTTTTGGGTATTCCGAAGGCTTGAGCAAGTTTGTATGATGATTTGGGATTCGTTGGTATATTTGGACGGGGGCTCGGGTGGGCCGAGGTGCCTCCTGGGCACCATACGAGGCCAAAAACCAGCTGCATTAACTGTTGGTACAGCTGTTCTGGTGTGACCGCAGGTGTGGTTGCCCAGTCGCAGGTGCGGGACTGCTCCTGCGGTCCCAGCCTCGCAGGTGCGACCCCTAGTGGTCAGGCCAATCCTCGAAGGTGAGGACAAAATTCCGCAGGAGCGGAATCGCAGGTGCATTCTCCACTCTGCAGGTGTAGGCCTAGGCCTCCTAGTCCATTTCCCCAGGTGCGAGTGTTAGCTCGCAGGTGCGGAAACGCTGTTCAGACAGTGTGTTTTTATACACGGGAATTAACTCATTTCCCTTATCATCTTCTTCTTTCTTGGGGCGATTTCCACCATTTTAGAGGGGCAAAGGACCTGGTTATTGGAGGTAAGTAAATTATATTCTAATATTAGCTTCATGCATGGAATACTAGCTTAATTAACTACCTAAATTAGTAGAAATTCAAGAATGGGGTAGTAACCTAGGGCTTTCGATAATTTTAGAATTTACCCGTGAATTAGCTATGAAATCAAGTAGAAATTGTATATTAACAATCCTTAGGCTATGGGTGAGTGTTTCCTTCGAGAATTTTTGGAATCCGAGCATGTGGGCCCGGGGTTGGATTTTAGAATTTCTTCAAGAATGAAAAATTTACTAAATGAGTAGGAGAATATCCATATTTCGAGCATAAATTAATGAATTTGTATAACATTTGGCTAGTTTCGAGTCCTCGGGTGTAGAGTTCGGAGTTTCGGGCACGTTCTTGGCCCGGGGAGTAGGTTCGGCACGAGGTGAGTCTCCTTTCTAACCTTGTAAGGGAAATTGTCCCCATAGGTGATTATAAATAATTGCACGTCCATATTTGTGGGGGCTGCGCACGCACAAAGTGACGAGAGTCTGTGCGTAGCTACTACTATATTATGTTGGGTAGTTCTAGGACTCACGAGCATGCTTATATGTGCCTTACATGTTTTCCTAAACGTATTTTGAATTGCTTATTATCCTTGATTTGGCATGAATATATTAGGAAGTTGTTGTCCATAATATATTGCTTAGGTTCTTGCCTTAAAGAATAATCTCTGATAATTCCCTAAAAAATTATAATTTTATGTATGTATGCGGCACCGCGTCACACGTATGATTCGTGAGCGAAATAGCCCTAATATTATGTCAACCGGGTCGCATGTTCGATTCACGAGCGGGGTAATAGATGCATCTATGGTTCGAGTTGTTCGCCCCTCGGCAGTGCACATTTATTTTTAGCGACGTTTCGGCCGTACGTGTCCGGCTTATTATGTGTTGTATGATTCACTGGGAATTTATTGTAATTATACAAACTGGTTCATGTTAATAAGGGAATTTGGTACATTATGTGTTAGTGAAATTTGACATGCAAAGATAAATACAACTATACTTGATGATATATCTCCTTGTGATTTCTACGACTGTTATGCATGCCTAGGTCCTATTAAATCATGTTATTTAGAAATGTTGACCCTAGTAAGTATCACGTCTACCTCTCGTCACTACCTCTTCGAGGTTAGGCGGGATACTCACTGGGCACATATTTTTTTATGTACTCATGCTGCACTTCTGTACTTAATTGTACAGGTTCTGAGGCTGGTGCATCTGGTTATCAGACCAGATCTCGATTTTGATCTCAATTGGACCCGACTTCACGGTGAGCTGCTTCTCCTGGCGATCCTCGGCAGCACCTTGGAGTTTTCTTTTGCTTATTTCCCGTCTATTACTTTCAGACAGCGGGATTGTATATTATGTTAGTGTGCCCGTAGGACTTGTGACACTAGTTCCTGGCACACACGTAATTGTTATTTTGGTGTACGGGTTTGTATATATACCTTTTGGCTCATTCCTCATCATGACTGTTTTGATTAAAATTGGCTAATTATCCTTGTCAAATCATGCTTTAACTTTCAAAAACTGAGTATATTTTAAAGTGTTTTAAACTAATAAGAAAGAACCTTTAGAAACTTAAGAGTCGGCTTGCCTGACCCTGCTGTTGGGCGCCATCACGACCTTAGTTAGGATTCTGGGTCGTGACACATAAAGCACGGAACTCGACCCATTGTCAGTCGCAAAGGTATTCTCGAAATCAACATCACATCTATAATTGTTTGAGTTATCATCGGTTATCCGCATTGTACTATACTCGTGTGTCTACTTTTTCTAGTGATCCTATACCAAATATCGTTAGCGAAGCATTAGAACATCCTGGATAGAGAGATGCCATGATGGAAGAAATGATTTCTCCTCAGGCTAACGAAACTTGAGAATTGGTTCCACTGCCAGAAGGAAAATATATCATCGGATGTCGTTGGGTGTATGCATTTAAAGTAGGTCCTGATGGTAAAATTGATCAGATGAAGACTCGCCTCATTGCCAAAAGATATCCTCAAATATGGCTTTGATTATGGTGACACATTCTCTCCAATTGCCAAAATTGCATCAGTCCGATTACTTTTCTCCCAAGCAGCAATGCTTCACTGGACACTTCAATAGTTGTATATTAAGATGCAATTGGAGAGCTAGCTGAGGAGGTATATATGGAGCAACCACAAAGATTTGTTTCTCAAGGGGAGTCAAAATTACTGTATAGTTTTAAAAAATCACCAAAAGCATGGTTTGGAAGATTCAGTTTGGTGGTGCAGTAGTTTGGGATGTCCCAAAGTACAACAAATCATTCGGTGTTTTACCCACATGACCCTTGGTAGGAAGGTGTGGAGTTTGAATATTGGGGTAGAAGGTTAGTAGGTAGCATAGCGTTCTTCCCTCTACTACCGGTAGTTGTAGCATTACGTAGTTCTGGTTTATTCTTTGCATATTATTACCTGATATTGTTTCTGGGCCGTTTTCTTTAACTCTACTATTGCTTATATTTTCTTTCTATAAATTTTTCATTTTTATATATTGCATTTCTTTACTGGTGATTATTGTTCTTATCTGAACTTAAGGTCTTTCGAAAACATCTCTACCTGCACAAGGTAGGGGTAAGATCTGTGTACATACTACCCTCCACAAATCTCATATGTGGAAATATACTGAATATGTTATTGTTGATGGTCCAGAAAAATGCATATACTTGGTAGTGTATGTTGATTACATGGTCATAACAAGTAACGATCAAGAAGGAATTGTTCAACTAAACCAACATTTGTCCAACAGTTTCCAGTCCAAGGACTTGGGAAGCTAAAGTACTTTTTGGGGATCGAGATAGCACAATCTAAGATATTGTGTCATGATTGGAGAGGAAATAATCTCTTGAAAAAGAAAAAATAAAAATGTGATTGCTAGATTTAGTGCAAAAGCATAATATCGATATATGGATCTTGCTACCGGTGAGCTTATCTAGTTGAAACAGCTTCTCCAAGAACTAAAGTTTGTAGAAGTCAAACAGATAAAGCTAATATATGAAAATCAAGTTTCTCTTCATATAGCCTCAAATCTAGTTTTTCATGAGAGGACAAAAATATAGAGGTGTATTCAATTCATCCGACAGAAGATTGAATCTGGATACATTGCCACCAGCTTTGTTGGTTCGAATGATCAGTTGGAAGATGTTCTTACTAAATCCCTTAGAGGACCGCAAATTGAGTACATTTTCAACAAGCTTGGACCTTATGATATATATGGTCAAGCTTGAGGGGAAGTGTTGGATATTATATGATTTGTATTGATCAGAATGATCTAATTAGAGATGATTACCAACCAACTTTGTTCTAGTGTTTTGGGAGTCCTCTCCTGGCCACGAGGTCAAGGCTTCTAGGTTATTAAGTTGCGAAACAAATGATAAAAAAGATTAAAGGTGACTAGGGATTTGATTAGAGAGTTCATTAGAAATGATTAGGGATTTGATTGGAAGTTAATTTAGGATATGTAAATATATACTTACCGAAATTGTCTGGGCTATAATTACAATAAATTCCCGAATGAAGCTTGAGGGAATAATCAAGCTATTCTCCTCCTCTCAACAAACATGTTATTCGGATAAGTGATCAACTTAAAGGAAGTCGAATGGTATGTAAGACTTCTTCAGGCAGACTAACTCATCATTCCTTCTGAAACCCATCATTTTCAGAAAGTCTCGAGAAGTATGATTTTCGGGTACCAACAGACCAGGGCTATCCCAGGGAAGCCCAGCAAAGCCTCTTATTTCCTCTAGAACGGGAGTCATTTCTATGTCATCGAAATGGAAAACGACCCTCTTCTCATCCCAGAACATAGTAGCAGCCTCAATCAGTACATTGTTTGGTTGAATGTCTAACAAGGAAGGTAAATTCCCAAGAACTCTTTTCACATGGTTTTTGTTGCTTGGAGAGAGATTTTCCCACCAATCTAGCAACAAAGGTGGGATACTTCGAACTATGCCGAACCTGGGGACTTCATGCCTCATTTCTGCAAAACAAATAAAGTTATCCCTTTCCCCCTCCGAATTTGACTATTTACACATTAATGATTAGCATATCGGCACGTTTTCTCCAAATAATGCACATATCATGATTCTACCTATTTTAGAGAGTTATTACACGGATAGCATTCTAACCCATACTATGTTTAGATATGATGCATGCACAGTTAATATCAGAGTGGGGTTTCTATAAGAGTCTGGACATGTACCCTCAAGTTGACAACTTGAGATGGAAAGGCACGAAACCATCAATTATACCGCTGGTCGACTAGTTTTACCGCAAATAAACCTTTCAAAATTTAAAAGGGTGATTTAGGAAGAGTGCGTACACTCATCAAGCGCCGCTATGGTATCAATTACGCATGAGTGGAATATGATGTGGAACATGCTTTATGTAAAGATAAAACAACACGTTGTCAAGTATTTTGCATGATGGAGGCAGTAAATGCAGTATTAAATGAAACGTAAAGACATAAAAGGAAATAAAAACAAGGAAGAAGTCAGTTCGCGCAATGTGAAAGAATTGTAATAAGTAAAAGGGTAGGAATAGGGAGAGACATGATATAGAAAATTTAAAAATGATTTGGAGCAAGTGAACATGACTAGAAAATAAGGGAAAACGCACATTGTAACCAGATTAAGCGAAGATTTACATATTAATATGAATTCACATAACGGGAACATAGGGAAAAGGGTGTGCATGTAGAAACAAGAGGGGAATCAGAAATGGGATATTCATGTAACAACAAAATACTAAAGACACGCTTATCAGAGAAGACTAATTCATATAGACCAAGTTCATTATGGTAAGAGCCTAAAACAATATCCCCAGCAGAGTCACCATGCAATCGCGCCCCATTTTCTTGCGAAATCAGGTTTCGACACATGACAACTCTTTTAAGGAAGTGTGTTAATAGAGAGTCGCCACCAAACGGGTTAGAGGTGCGTTAGGAAACCTATTTGAAATAACTCGGGTTTACCCAGTTTGCGTCACCAAAGATCGGGTAAGGGCTCAAATTAGCTCGAGGAGAAGGTGTTAGGCCCTCCTCGAGGTCCAACACTATGGGTCCCGGCCAAACTCGAATTACATGAATTAGTCTAAACAAAATAAAATTAGAATAAACAAATAATTGTTTTAAAACAAATGTGGGGGTCCTAAGTTTTTTAGCCTAAAGGATCACCCTATGAAACATAAATAATACTTTGTAACTCCCTCAAGGTGAGGTGTTACTCATATTATTCAGCAGGCACAGACTATCATCTCCTGCTACCTGATTACTATCTTTATGTTGTTTACCTAAATCGCACTAGTTGATTCTTGATCGTACCCTATGCGTGCACTACCCGTCCCACACCTATGGTCCCGGGGGCATTTGGACCTCTATCTCGGGGTTGTTCTAGACTTAACTTAGATTGCTCAAAAATGAGAAAACAAGGTGACATACAAAACAAGTTGGACTTTCATGTATAGGCAAATAAGGGCTCAAGTAAGCCTCCACACTTAGACAACAAATGCACGCACACAAGTTAGGCATTTGACGGTTGCATTTTTTAAACAAGTTAAGGTTGTAGAATCATATAGGCATGATCTCTATGTGATTCTGGATTTTAATAAGCAGGGAGTTTCATATGTAAAACCATTTTCCTTAATACAATTTCTAAAAGACTACGCAATTTCCTATTGATTATAAGTATAAAAGATTAAACCTATAGGCATGATATCTAGGTGTTTTTACGCAGTACCTAACAATGGTAATCATTGGAATATATTCAGAACTGCTTAGTCGAATCCTGTAGGCATGCTTTCTAACAATGATGATGCCACAGTGTAGAAAATACGGCATTAGTACTTGAGAGAAACTAGCAGGATAATAATTAAGACTAATTTAGAACCTATAGGCAAGATTTCTATAGCCTAATGCATGTGCACATTGAGATATTAGTCATTTAATCTCCTATAGGCATGGTTTCTAACAGGTAAAAGTAGAACACATTGAGCAAAGTAGAGAACCTATAGGCAGGATTACTAACACATAATAATTGAACATGTTTGAGTGTAATAACACATTTGAGCAAAACAGAACACCTATAGGCAGGATCTCTACCCATTTTAATGCAAGTGTTAAGATGAACCCCCTTTTCCCAATTTTTACTAATACCCCAAATGTTATTACAATAGTTATAACAGACTCAAAATGAATGCAATAAATTACAGATTAAAATAACTATAGGGAGCCTACAGCAGACCCAAAGATATACCCATCCAGGCCAGGCCTTCATTCTCATGGTTCACAACAGCCTAGAAATTACATCTTCATTGACATAAGGCAGCCAGAAATCAATTGATTCACCCAGTAAGTAGAAAATATAGTTGAGCATATAGAACCAAGACCCTAGTGTTTCAGAGTTCCCAAGGGCTTCAGGAACCCAGGGCAGTGCTCACACTAGGGAGGTTAATAGAAGAGATTCAGAGGATAACTAGGGACCAAGTCCTAGTGTGTCAGAGTTCACAAGGGTCTCAATTGGACCCTGAGCAGTTCTCGTACTAGGGAGGTCAAATGATAGAATCTAAGTAGCCTTAGTTTTCAGCCGGTTAAGAATAAGAACTCAAAGAGACCAAGTAGTAAAGGAATAGACTGATGTTAAGGGACAACACTGAGGGATACAAATGGATTCAAGTTGAGCACATAAAACAGGTAATAGAACATTCTTGGGTTTTAACAACAGACATTAGCAAAGTTTCAAAAGAACAATTTCAACACATAATAGATATGTTACCAAGACTGGTTTGCAGGATTGATGTGCACATACTTATAGTAAGAAAAAGAAGTTCAGATTATGCTAAGTGTAGAATGCTAGTGTCACAAGAAGGAATCATATCAATTGGCAACAGAACTTAACAGGATTAGGGCAATTACTGCGAAAGTCAAGACATGGTGAAAACAGGATCAAAACAGGCTACATGTCATCACAACAAATTCATAAACAGACTTGTGCTATATACTTAATGAATATATTCATACTTAGTCGACTAACCCATAGAAAGGGGATATGAGAGCATGTTCAAGTAGCAAATTTAAACAGTAGAGATGGCTATTGGTAACACATAGGCTATGAAGACTTGAAAAGAAATTAATAAAATCAAAGCAGGTCTAAACATGTCTCGAACTATAAATGTAATGGCATTTAGATTAGAAAGGCCTAAAAGTGAAGTAAGACAGTCAGAATTGCATACGAGAATAGCCCAAAAACACATTGAACAACAATCTTCAGAAGTGAAAACACATGTTAATGACAGGTAAATAGGAATGAAATTACAAAGGCTTGGTAACTCACCAGTGAAGTGAAAACAAGAAAGAACGGAAGTCCACAGTGTTATGAATATCAACAAAAGAGCAAGAACCCAGAATTTCTGGCCTTGGCTTTCAGCCGGCCAGGAACCAAAGTGCAGAATAAGAGTATTAAAGAGTAAAGAGCACACAACTTCAAATTTTTAGTAGATTTCTTAATGATTTTAGACTGTTTCAAAGAGAAATGGGGAGGCGTTTATATAGCAATAGAAATCAAACACCCAAACAAGGAAAATCATCAGTCAAACACGAGAAAGGAAAGCAATCGAAATCAGTAAGAAAAGGAGGGAAATTTCAAAACTCTAATTTTAGGGAAAGTACAAAAATATCGGCAGAAATCCAAAATAAATAAAAAATAAAAATCAATTGACAGAAATATAACATAAAATAAAAGGATAGAACCAGACTTTGTTCGATCTAAAAGAGATCTCAAACCCTAATTTTTAGGGTAAGTACGAATCAACGGAGATACAGAGATCCATACCATAATAGGACAAGAATGAACACAGAAGGAATAGTGGAAGGATCCAGTACCAAGGGGGGTCAAATATGGTAGGAAATAGTCGTATAATCCCATGTCTGGTGGGATTAGGTGAGGTATTTGGGGGGAAGACGACTAGGGTATGGGCAGAGAGAAGGGGGAGTTTTATAGAATTCAAAGGCGGCATGTGGTGAAGAGTGATTAGGTTTAGGGGTGTTAGGTTAATTAAAATGGACGGGGTAATATGGGTCGTTGATCTCAGAGATCAACAACCACGATTAATTGGGGGTTCTGGGTCGGGTTGGTTTAACTGGTTGGGTTGGGGTTATTTGGTTTGGGATCAGAGGTTATTGGGCTGAGACTGGGTAGCTTAGGTCCGAAATTAAGGTAAATTTGGAGCCAGATTTTAAATACCCAATATTTAATAAAAATAATTAATAAAAGTAATTAATAAATCTCAAAAATTTTATTTGTAAACTAAAATGATCAAAAATAACTACTTAACATTATAAAAATATAAAAATTCGTTTTCTGCATAGATAATGTAATTATACATGCATATGGGTTGTTATTGCAAAAATGTGTAATTAGCCTTAAAAATGCAAATGTAATTATAAGAAATGCACTGAAAAATATTTGAAACTTCACATTGGTAAAAATTATATGTTTAGATGATTAAATCATCATAAAAATAATTTGGAGGATAATTATTGGATATTTACAAAATGAAATGCATAAATAAATTAATTTAAAGCCTTTGAAAATTATGAAAAATACTTGTGTGTGCTTATAAACCAAATGATGATGCACATGTACTATTTTGAAAGCGTGTGTGTGTGTCTATATATATATATGAGGCTAAAATTGGGCATCAACAGTTGCCATTCTTTACCCGGGAATGATGAAAGAATTGCAGAAATGATGACTGTTTTTGACCGAATGGGGTGATTTTAAAAATATAGGCCGAGCCCTGATTTCTGAGTTGCCTACATATCCCTGGTTTTATAGGAATCAGGTCATGTGTAGTTTTGGATCCAACGGTGGGATAAACGGATGGAGTTGTTGTAAGAACGGACAAGCTTTTCTGGACAAGACAATATCGGGATTGTGAATGGATGTATGTCAGAACGGTTATGGATATTTGAATGGTTATCAGTTGGGAATGGGTAACGGATAGTGGTTGGTTACATTTGAAATAATTGCGGCTATGAATGTTGAACAGAAACCGGAGCAAAGATTGCTCCTGTTAGGAGAACGGTTACTTCATGGATCAGCTGCAAACTTAAAAGACGATGCATGCAAAAATATATATATTGATTATTGCGATAAATTAAACATGATGCAAATCCTTTTTGGACCATGGAGATCGTCTTTGGACTATGAGGATGATGTCCTTAGACCATGACGCCCCGGGCTATGAATCGTGAGATAGGGGATTCGCATGCCATGAAATGATGTTCCCAGGCTATAAAAATGGTGCCTCTGAACTATGACACCTTTGAATAACGATGTGAAATATTGAGAGATCCTCAGGCCATTGAATGGTGTTTTCGGCTATGAGGATGATGCCTTCAGAAAAATGGCAATATTTTAGTGTAACGACCCGGTAGGTCATTTTGAGAGTTAACACCCCAGTCCCCTAATAATTATTTTCCCCATGTCTATTTCTGCTTTTGGGACTTGTTGGAAAGTTGAGTGGTGAAATTCGGAGAGTTTTTGGACACATAGTCCTTATATGTGAGTTTAATCTTTATAAATCAGACCATAGTTGGAACTGCAGGAAAACGGGTCCGGAATGAGATTTCGTCGACTCTGTTAGCTCCATTGGGTGATTTCGGAGTTAGGAGCATGTTCGTAATGTGCTTTCGAGGTTTGTAATAGATTTAGGCTTGAATTAGCGAAAGTTAGAATTTCGGCGATTTCGGCGATTTCGGCCGATAGGTGGAATTTTGATATCGGGCTTGGAATGGAATTCGGAGAGTGGCTGTAGGTCCCTTGTGTCATTTTTTACCTGTGTGTAAAATTTGAACGTCATTCGGACTAGTTTTGAGGTATTTCGGCATCGGTTGTAGAGTTTGGAAATTTCATAAGTTCTTAGGCTTGAATCCATGTATAATTGGTGAATTTGGTGTTTTGTGATGTGTTTTGTAGGCTCGACTAAGTTTGGGTAAGGTATTAGGACTGGTTTGTAAGTTTGGTTGAGGTCCCGAGGGCCTCGGGGATGTTTTGGATGCTCAACGGGTGATTTTAGAACTTGGAAGAACAGCTGAACCATTGCTGGTTCTGGTGTCTCACACCTGTTATGGAACTTCCACAGGTGCGGACGAGGGGTTAGGAGGTGCGGGCTTGGCCAAGTCAACCATTCCTCGCAGGTGCGGTTGGGTTTCCGCAGGTGCAGAGCCGCATATACGGCCAACTGACCGCAGGTGCGGCCCCAGGCCTTTTAGTGGGTTTTCGCACCTGCAATGGATTTTTCGCAGGTGCGGTCCAAGGGGCGCAAGTGCGGAAATCGCTGGGCAGTTATATCATATTCGAGGGCTTGAATTTTATAACTTCTAATATCATTTGGAGCTCGGGTGTAGACGATTTGGAGTGAGTTTTGAGGAAAAGCTTCATAGGTAAAAATTTATAACCCTATTCCCTTTGTATATCGTTAATCTATCGCCATTTCTTCCATGCAATTAAGGGATTTAGGTGAAAATCATGCAAATGGGAAGAAGTTTCCCTAATTAGAAAATCCGAGAATTTAATAGGATTTCGTCGTCGATTTTCGATGATTCTTGTTTGAGTGAGTTCATGAGTGAATGGGTGTTCTAAATTTGTAACTTTCACTCGATTCCGAGACGTGGGCCTGTTGGAATTTTTGGGTGATTTTCCTAAATTCGCGTATTAGCCTGGAACTTATTAGCTATTTTGATTCCTTAAAGTGATATTTACATTATGCAATCGAATTGAATAGATTTGGGCCATTCGGAGTCGGATACTCGTGGCAAGAGCGTGGTTTCGAGTTGTGTTGCGCAGTTGAGGTAAGTGGCTTGCCTAACTCTTTGTTGGGGACTTCCCCTAGGCTATTTTAATATTGTTTTATGTTGATTGGGCTCCGTGTGCGTGAGGTGACGAGTATGTACACGGGCCATTGTTGCAAAAACTCCATTTTTCCTCCATGAATTAAATCATTTCACTCCTATTTCACTGATTCATGTATCGACTATGTAGTTTAGATTAGGAGATAGCATGCCTACCTGTTTAACTTGAATTTTCCCTAGTTATTACTATATGTACCATGTTTAGGTAGTTTTATCCATATTTTTGCCTGTGATTTTTCCTGAACTGTTTTAAATAAAAAAAATTGTATCCTGTAATTGCACTGCATTGCATATTTAAATTGGGACTACGGACGAGATTCCGGGAGATTTCCCCATGTACTGCATTGTATATTTAAATTGGGATTACGGACGAGATTCTGGGAGCTTTCCCCCTATACTGCATAGCATATTTAAATTGGGACTACGGACGAGATTCCGGGAGCTTTCCCCCTATACTGCATTGCATATTTAAATTGGGACTACAGACGAGATTCCGGGAGCTTTCCCCTTGTACTGCATTGCGTACTTGTTACTGCGATATATGATGTGTTGAGCCAAGGGCTCCCTGTTGTTATTTCATTATAGCTCATTGTTTCTACTGGTTTGCCTCGGCTTAGTATATCTCTCTGTTCAGATTTTAAACTGTTTTTACTATAAAAATCCAGTAAAGCCTTAACCTGACCCCGTCACTACTTGACTGGGGTTAGGCTTGGCACTTACTGGGTACCAATTTGTTGTGTAATCATGCCCTTTCCTGCACATGTTTTTCGTGTGCAGATCCAGGTACCAGCGCTCAGTTTCGTGGTAGGGGTCTGAGCAGCAGATTTTAGGAGACCGAAAGGTAATTCTGCCACGTCCGTAGAGTCCTTCGAGTCACCTTCCACTCCAGATTTAGAAAGATTTCTTTTTCATGCAAATTCCCTCTCGTTGTATAGAGCTATTTTGAGACAGAGCTTGTGATTAAAGTGATATTCTGGGTTTTGGGAAAAGTTGTATTTTTTTTGTATGCCTCAAGTGGCGATGTTTCATTGTAGACTCACTTATTTCGTCTTTATTTCTATTGCTTTTATTTAATATGTGTTTTCCGCAATTATGCTTACCTAGTCGTAGAGACTAGGTGTTGTCACCTTGCCTTCGGAGGGGAAATCGGGTCGTGACATTTAGCCTATGAGATGCAAAGACATGATGCTTGAAATGAAACAAGACAGCATTTTGTATATGATCGGGGCAGAGCTTAGACCCGAGGTAGAGAATAGTGCAAGGTTTTGAATAGCGTAGCATTTGTGGTTATGCAAGGAGAGACAATGTTTAGTCTCATGCAAGAATGGAGGCAATGCTTAGTCCCATGCAAGGGAAGGCAGTGCTTAGCCTTATGCAATTAAGGAGGTAGGGCTTAGCCTCGTGCAAGATGGAGACAATGCTTAGTCTCGTGCAAGGGAAGGCAGTGCTTAGCCTTATGCAATTATGGGGCAATGTTTAGCCTCATGAAGACAATGATTAGTCTCGTACAAAGGGAAGTCAATGCTTATCCTTATGCAATTAAGGAGGCATGACTTAGCCTCATGCAATATGGAGACAGTGCTTAGTCTCGTACAAGGGAAGGCAATGCTTAGCCTTATGCAATTAAGGAGGAAGGGCTTAGCCTCATGCAAGATGGAGACAGTGCTTAGTCTCGTGCAAGGAAAGGCAGAGCTTAGCCTTATACAATTAAGGAGGCAGGGCTTAGCCTCATGTAAGATGGAGATAGTGCTTAGTCTCATGCAAGGGAAGGCAGTGCATAGCCTTATGAAATTAAGGAGGCAGGACTTAGCCTCATGCAAGATGGAGACAGTGCTTAGTCTCATGCAAGGGAAGGCAGTGCTTAGCCTTATGAAATTAAGGAGGCAGGGATTAGCCTCACGCAAGATGGAGACAGTGCTTAGTCTCGTTCAATGAACAGATAATAAGCAGGAACAAAGTACTTCTTAGTTGGGGATATATTTGCGCTTGGCAGCTTTGTCGTTATGAAGACATTGATTCTATGGTGCGCACGTATTTGCGAATATTCCTTGTTCCTGCATCCAAAGGAAAATCGTGAGTTTTACATGGGAGGTTGGTTTGCGCCTTCTCCTACTTGCTTTGTATCAAAATCCTGCTCGAGTCACCATGAGTAACATCTGGTTGTTACATAAGATAAAGTTTTTGAAAAATATGTGTGTGTATAGTGGATATAATTATTTAAAATACATTAATATGCAATATCCAATAAACTAGATGAACCAATAACTGCAACACTTTTAGAGACATTGTGACTTCTTACGATAGAATTTTGAGGGTCCTCCTCAAAATTCTTCCCTTGTTTAATAGGCGATTCTCTGACCGTTCTGCATACGATGACGTCGGCTAGACTTTGCTACAGAATTTTGAGGGTCCTCCTTAAAATTCTGTCCCAGTTTCTTGTTGTGGGAAAAATGAAAATATTATTGAATTGTGATTGAACCCACAGGGCTGCCTACGTATCCCCTCTTAAAAGGGAATCAGGTGAAGCGTAGTTCAGCTACATCAAATGAAGAAATGTAAACAACTTAAACATAATATCTTTTGACTGCGGCTGAGTTGATAGGCTTTGGCCAAATCTCTCCGTCCACTTTTGCGAGGATGAGTGCTCCTCCTGTTAGTACCCTGTGAACCATGTAGGGTCCTTGCCAGTTGGGTGAAAATTTTCCTTTGGCTTCATCCTAGTGTGGAAAGATCTGTTTCAGCACCAACTGCCCCGGTGTGAACTGTCTAGGACTGACTCTTTTGTTGAAAGCTCTGGACATTCTGTTCTGATAAAGTTGACCATGACATACTACATTCGTTCTTTTGCCATAAATGAAAGTTAAGTGTTCATAGCGGCTCCTTACCTACTCTGCATCACTGAGTTCAGCTTCTTGTATAATTCTCAAGGAAGGAATTTCTACCTCGGCGGGAATGAAAGCTTCAGTACCGTAGACCAGAAAATAAGGAGTTGCCCCGGTTGATGAGTGAACCGTGGTATGATATCCTAGTAAGGCAAATGGTAATTTCTCGTTCCATTGTTTGTTATTATCTACCATCTTCCTTAATATTTTCTTGATATTCTTAATGGCGGCCTCCACGACTCCATTCATTTGGGGTCGTTATGTTGTGGAATTCTTGTGCTTGATTTTGAAGGTCACGCACATATCTTTCATTAGGTCACTTTTGATGTTGGCAGCGTTGTGGTCAATATGTATGTTGGGTAGTGGAAAATCATCTTTGAGACTTGATCTGTTTAAATCCCGATAGTCGACACATACTCTGACTTTCCCATCCTTCTTCGAAATCGGCACGATATTGGCCAACCAAGTTGGATATTCAACCACTCTGAGAACCTTAGTTTTGATCTGTTTGGTGACTTCCTCTTTGATTTTCAAACTCATGTCTGGCTTGAAATTTCTGAGCTTTTGTTTTATAGTCGGACACATCAGATTAGTGGGTAGGTTATGAGCCACTAAAGATGTGCTCAAACCAGTCATATCATCATAAGACCATGCGAAAATGTCTTCATATTCTTTCAGGAAACGAGTGTACTCTTCTTTTTCTAATGGTTACAGGTGAATACTTATGCGAGTTTCTTTGACTGTTTCGGAATCTCCCAAGTTGAGTATCTCAGTCTCGTCCAGGTTGGACTTAGATTTGTTCTCAAAATTCTCAATTTCTCTGACAATATCCTCAGGTATTATATCTTCTTCTTCTATCTCTGCTGAGTCACTATCCTTATGTTGCGTTGTCTCATTACATGTCACAGCCGTTGGTTCATAAAGATAAGAAATATCAATGTTGTAAAGAGAAAAATGTAGAGAATAGTAATAAATAAGAAAAATAACAAGCCATTGATTAGCATCAAAATGTCAAACAAAAGCGATTTTAATGATTCAAACAAATGTTTCCAAAACAAAATATTGAAAATGTTTTAAAAATGCTCGGAAGAATTGTTTTCAAAATAAATGACACTAGCAGCCAGGCTATCCTGGGACTCGGCGGGCCCTTGATGTTGTGGCTGTCCAGTTCCTGAGAACAGCTCCCTTCTCCACTGTCTGGATGACGAGGCCTTACTCCCCCTCCTCCTCCTCCTCCTCCTCAACTATTAAACTGCAGTCCATGTCTTCATCTTCTAAGAATAGATTCCTCAAACAAGTTAGCACTTCATCTTCTTCAGATCCCCACATCATATCAGCTTGATGGAAGGATTGGCTCAAATGTGGTATCGGTTGCTCGAGAGGGTAATAAGGACCGGGCCATGGTGGCGACCAATTTTAATACTCATGCCAAGTGTATAGATACCCAAATCCAAAGGTTGTACCGTGACGCTTTAATTGTATTGGTTTGGCAATACCCTGGAGATTCTTTCCGAGCCCTTTACCAGGTCCATATCCTGCCCATGCCAATATTCTCTCTATATTACTACTTCACCATTTGTCCTTCTCGATTGCATTAACACACTCAATATGATGGTAAGTCTCTCCATCCAACTTCCTTCTATTCTCCACAACTAAAACAGTCTGATTGGTGTAAATAGGGTTACTCCCGTCTCCTTGAATGATCACCTCCTGATGATTTCATTCGAACTTCACAGCCTGATGCAGAGTAGATGCTACAGCCCTAGCAACGTGTATCCAAGGTCCTCCCAATAATAAATTGTATGAGGTAGATATGTCGATCACTTGGAATCAACATCAAACCAAGTTGGTCCCATTTGTAAGCAAAGGTTGGTTTCCCCGATTGTGGCCCTTAGAGACCCATCGAACGCTTTTACGTTCATAGTTCTTGCTCGTGTCTCATGAAAACCTTTACCCAATATCTTCAAAGTGGTCAATGGACAGATGTTGAGACTTGAACCTCCATCTATCAAAACCCTGGAAATGAATTTGTCTTCATATTGTACCGTGATATGCAGCGCCCTGTTGTACCTCAACCCTTCCGGTGGCAGTTCGTCTTCTGGAAGGTGATTTATGGCTTTCCAATACTTGTCCTAACATGTTATCCATCTCCCAGTGGTAATGTTGTAGGGCACATAAGCCTCGTTCAATACCTTCATAAATGTGTTCCTATGTGCTTCAGAAGTTTGTAGGGGTCTTGTTTAGATGGTCAACTACAGAGTACTCTCTTGCTTGCACCTTTCTCCAAAGATCATCTAGACTGGTTTCAATGATAGGTTGTTTGGAAGCGGCTTCTTTACTTGTTACCCTAGGTGCTCAGGCGTGTAAACCATACCAATTCTGGTCATCCCCTGCGCTGCACCAATTTCTTCCTTCTTCCCTTTTCCTTTCATTCTCGCTTCTACGGTGTAGTCCCAGGGTACAACATTGGAATTAAAGGATGGTGCGGGCGCTACCGTCACAGTGAAAGGTATGGTCTTTTCTACTTCAAATAGAGCCTGCACAGTTGAAGGCGTTGTTACTTCAATTTCGATCAGAGTCGGTGCGGCTACCTCAACTTCGATCGGTGGTTTTATATGCACCAAAATAGGAGTGAGAGTGACTGTAGATTTCTTAGGATTGTTCCCTTCTCGAATGAGCCCAATTGACCCTTTCGGATCCCATTCTTCATCGGTTTCTATCACATTTACCCCCTTTCCCCTGTGATCCGGGAGGGGATTGTTGCAGACGTTAGGTGCAACCACTTTTGCTTGTATAACCTTGGTATCAATTAGCGTCTGGATTTTATCGTTCAGAATGCGACATTCATCAATAGTGTGACCCTTCATGCCAGAGTGGTAGGCACATGTCTTATTTGGATTGACCCATTGAGAGGAATTTTCCATGGCGACAGTGGGAATGGGAGTGACATAATCGGCAACCTTTACTCTCTCATACAGCTGGTCTATGGGTTCAGTAATAGGGGTGTATTGTTTGGGCGGTCTGCGGTCAAAATTTGGTCTGGGTTGTTGATAGTTTTTGCAAGCTGGTGGTTAGTGGTAATATGTTGGTTGGTTATTGTAAGTATAGTAAGTGGTGGTGAGTTTTAGATATCTGGGAGGTGAAGGCTGATATGTGGGTGGAGGTGTTTGGTATGTGAGAGGAGATTTCAGACCTTGGGCTACCATCACAGCCCCTACTTCCTTTTTTTTGGGTATGCCTCCTGACTACAAGGCTTTGTTCATAGCTTGTAATGCTTTGAAATTGGTTACCATCCCGCTTCTAATTCCTTCTTCTATTCTTTCTCCCAATTTGATGATGTCGGAGAATTTATGATTTTCAATAACCATTAACCCCTCGTAGTGTGCAGATCCTTGTCCCGGACAAAGAATTTGTTCATTTGTTCTTCTTTAAATGTTGACCTTACTTTCACAGCTTCTGAAATCCACCGAGTAGTATACTCGCGGAAAGTCTTTGTTGCCTTCTTCTTAAGAGTCTGGATATAGAAGACATCTGGTGCATTCTTTGTGTTGAATCTGAATCGATCCATGAAATCTAACGCCATGCTTACCCAGTTAATCTACTTATTTGGATTTTGGCTGATATACCAAGATAGGGCGTCTCTAGTGAGGCTCCTTTATGAATAACTTCATGCGGATTCTTTCATCTTTACCAACCCCTACGAGCTTAATACGTCCTTAGATGCACCTTTGGATCACCTGTTCCGTCGAACATTTCGAACTTGGGAGGTTGGTATCCCTCTAGCAGTTCTACATTTGATTGAATACACAAATCTTCATAGTTCAAACCTTCAATGCCTTTACCCCCTTCGACGCCTTGGACTCGACTTGTAAGCTTCTTAAGTTCCTCTGCCATATTCTTGATGAGCAGGTCCTTCTCGGTGGATTCCGGTGTATATGGGGTTTGTTGTGAAGTGCTAGGTAAGGTTTCTATGTATATGGGGTTACTTTGGTGGATTCTAGTGATTTGGGTGTAGTGGTGATCATTGGTTGAGTTCTGGGGATCACGGGTAGGTTGTGGTATGTTTAGTGGAATGTGGTGGGTGGTAGTCTGTAGGTACTGGGTTGGATGATGTTGGTGCTGTGGAAGAGTTGGTACTGGTGGAGGATTAGGATTTTGAGGAGGCATAGCGTATTGGTGAGGTGATGGAAGATTTTGCGGGTGCTGGTTTTCTGTGTTTTGAGGGGGTGTTGGGTTTTGGGCGTTTAGTTGGATGATGTTTGGGACATTCAAGGTGAGGGAAAGGTTTTCCAAGCTCGGACATGCTCAAGTTCCCCTTGTAACTCCAGTATCTTTTGCTCTAACCGCAAAACCAAGTCATTCTGTGTCGGAGTACTCCGACCGTCTGAAGTCTCGACATTCTCTACATGTGTTGTGTTGTGTTTCCTGATACTGCTCATATTGTCCATCTTAAAATTTCCTTTGTTCTTAGGGTCACTTGGAGGAGGAGGAGGAGGAGGACCTCTAGATCTGGTATGATACTCCGATGATGCCAGTATGCACGAACCAACCTTAAGGGATGGGAATAAACAAAGAAAAGAAGAAAACTAAAAGGTAAACAAGTCAGTAGGGAGTATTGAAAGGATATTTGTAGTATTTAAACACGTATTGCAGAATTATAAATTCGCGTCCTTATTTGGGGACCTCATTGTGCCCGAGGTAGGCCTAGCGACATATAGATTTGGAGAAAACTCAATGCCGATAATTGCGTCATTTCATTAATATGATAAATAAACCAAATCTCTACTAAAACGACAACAATTAGTGGTATATGCCTTATTAAAATCGAGTTCTAAAACGAATCTAGAAAACAAATAAATATCAATCCTAATCTACTCGGTCCTAGAGGGACCTTCTCAAAGCTTGGCCTTCTTAGCCCCATTAATCCGATTCACCAGGTCGCGCACGTCTAATAGAATATATGCCCTTGCTATATGTCCTCCTTCATTACCCTCTGCATTCTGACAATCCACACCCCTTTTCCTCATCTTGCCCTCAAGCATCATCAGACCCTGCTCTAAATACTCCAACATCTCTGTTGATTTGGTAGGTATTCCTCTCCATTCATTGATTGGTTCCATGTCCACTTTGTGTTGTTCTAAATGTCTGGCCTCGGATTTGAAACCCTTTTACGCAACCTCATGTACTTGACTTGCGCATCAGCATTGTCGTCTATGACTCTATTTCTCAAACCAATCCCTAGCTTGACCTCTCCTGCTATGTCATCGACCAATCATGATGGGTAGAAATTCACATGGCTGGAATGATACCGATCTGGATCAATAGTATCCTTTTCTAAGACAATCTTTTGATGCCACATGTGTTGTGCCTCACACTTTAATGGAGTGGCATTACCCTAGAAGTCTGCTTTGTAATGAACCATCTTGGAGACTTGGTATGACCTGTTTCCTCCCATATTGCCTCATGATTCTGATAGAAGCATAATGATAGATACCTCTTAATTGGATTAGAACTAGATGAGGAACATCTCTTGACCTGATGATGAATTCACTACTAGGGAACCACTCGAACATCCAATGGACTTTGTCATCAGTCAAACTGCTAAAGAAGTGTACCCAGCCCATAGTGTTTCCCAGTTATGCAAACCTGTCCTGGATAAAAGTCATTCTCTTCGGGATGGTGAAAAACTATATGATCATTCCATGGTCTCAACGGAAATTCTTGATGGTATTGTCCTTTTTGAAGGTGTTCCAATAGCCATATTTGCAGCAATAGATTGCAACCCTCAAAATGCCTATATCCTTTCTTGCAACGCTCCAAGGCTCGGTACATCTTAACCACGATCATCGGGACAATAATGTAAGTTTTTCCCTCAATTCCTTCCATTAGGGTCTTAGTGACCATAGCTAAGCGAGTGTGGATCATTTCTCTTGTATTAGGAATACCAGTATCCCTAGAAAACAGACAATGAAAACAAAAACCCGCCAGTGAGTCCAACCCAGAGAAGTGATGGCAAACTCATGTAACATCAAAATAATAAAGACATGCTTATCAGAGAAGACTAATTCATATAGACCAAGTTTATTATGGTAAGAGCCTAATAAAATATCCCCAGCAGAGTCGCCATGCTGTCGCGCTCCTTTTTCTCGCGAAATCGGGTTTCGACACGTGACAACTCTTCTAAGGAAGGGTGTTAAAAGAAAGTCGCCACCTAATGGGTTTGAGGTGCGTTAGGACACCTATTTTTAAATAACTCAGGTTTAACCAGTTTGCGTCACCAAAGATCTGGTAAGGGCTCAAATTACCTCGAGGAGAAGGTGTTAGGCACTCCTTGAGGTCCACAACTGTGCGTCCCGTCCAAACTCGAATTACATGAATTAGTCTAAAAAAAATAAAATTAGAATAAACAAATAATTGATTTAAAAAAAATGTGGGGGTCCTAAGTTTTTTAGCCTAAAGGATCACCCTGTGCAACATAAATAATACTTTGTAACTCCCTCGAGGTGAGGTGTTACTCGTATTATTCAGCAAGCACAGACTATCATCTCCTGTTACCCGATTACTATCTTTAAGTTGTTTACCTAAAGCGCACTAGTTGATTTTAGAACATACCCTATGCATGCACTACCCGTCCCACACTTATGGCCCAAGAGGCATTTGGACCTCTATCTTAGGGTGGTTCTACACTTAACTTAGGTTGCTCAAAAATGAGAAAACTAGGCGTCATACAAAACAAGTTGGACTTTCATGTATAGGCAAATAAGGGCTCAAGTAAGCCTCCACACTTAGACAAAAAATGCACGCACACAAGTTTGGCATTTGACGGTTGCAGTTTTTAAACAAGTTAAGGTTGTAGAATCCTATAGGCATGATTTCTATGTGATTCTGGATTTTAATAAGCAGGCAGTTTCATATGTAAAAGCCATTTTCCTTAATACGATTTCTAAAAGACTACGCAATTGCCTACTGATTATAAGTATAAGAGATTAAACCTATAGGCATGATATCTAGGTGTTTTTACACAGTAACTAACAATGGTAATCATTGGAATATATTCGGAACTGCTTAGTCAAATCCTATAGGCATGCTTTCTAACAACGATGATGCCACAGTGTTGAAAATTCAGCATTAGTGCTTGAAAGAAAGTAGCAGGATAATAATTAAGACTGATTTAGAACCTATAGGCAGGATTTCTATAGCCTAATGCATGTGCACAATGAGATATTAGTAATTGAATCCCCTATAGGCATGGTTTCTAACAGGTAAAAGAAGAACACATTGAGCAAAGAAGAGACCTATAGGCAGGATTACTAACACATAATAATTGAACATGTTTGAGCATAATAACATATTTGAGCAAAACAGAACACCTATAGGCAGGATCTCTACCCATTTTAATGCAAGTGTTAAGATGAACCCCATTTTCCTAATTTATACTAATACCCCAAATGTTATTACAACAATTATTACAGACCCAAAATGAATGAAATAAGTTACAGAGTAAAATAAAAATAGGGAGCCTAAAGCAGGACCAAAGATATACCCAGCCAGGCCAGGCCTTCATTCGCATGGTTCACAACAGCCCAGAAATTACATCTTCATTGACATATGGAAGCCAGAAATCAATTGATTCACCCAGTAGGTAGAAAACATAGTTGAGCATATAGAATTAAGACCCTTGTGTGTCACAGTTCCCAAGGGCTTCAGGAACCCAGGGTAGTGCTCACACTAGGGAGGTTAATAGGAGAGAGATTCAGAGGATAACTAGGGACCAAGTCCTAGTGTTTCAGAGTTCACAAGGGTCTCAATTGGATCCTGAGCAGTGCTCACATTAGGAAGGTCAAATGATAGAACCTAAGTAGCCTTGGCTTTCAACCGGCTAAGAATAAGAACTCAAAGAGAACAAGTACTAAAGGAATAGACTGAGGTTAAGGGACAACACTGAGTGATACAAACAGATTCATGTTCATCACATAAAAGAGGTAATAGAACATTCTTGGGTTTTAACAACAGACATTAGCAAAGTTTCAAAAGAACAAATTCAACACATAATACATATGTTACCAACACTTGTTTGCAGGATTGATGTGCACAGACTTATAGTAAGAAAAAGAAGTTCAGATTATGCTAAGTGTAGAACGCTTGTGTCACAAGAAGGAATCATATCAATTGGCAACAGAACTTAACAGGATTAGGGCAATTATTGCGGAAGTCAAGACATGGTGAAAACAGGATCAAAACAGGCTAAATGTCATCACAACAAATTCAGAAATAGACTTGTGCTATATACTTAATGAATATACTCATACTTAGTCGAATAACCCATAGAAAGGGGATATGAGAGCATGTTCAAGTAGCAAATTTAAACAGTAGAGATGGCTATTAATAACACATAGGCTAGGAAGACTTAAAAAGAAATTAATCAAATCACAGTAGGTTTAAACATGCCTCAAACTATAAATGTAATGGCATTTTTATTAGGAAGGCCTAAAAGTGAAGTAAGATATTCAGAATTGCATACGAGAACATCCCAAAAACACATTAAACAACAATCTTCAGAAGTGAAAACACATGCTAATGACAGGTAAATAGGAATGAAATTACAAAGGCTTGGTAACTCACCAGTTAAGTGAAAACAAGTAAGAACGGAAGTTCACAATGTTATGAATATCAACAAAAGAGAAAGAACCCAGAATTTCTGGCCTTGGCTTTCAGCCGGCCAGGAACCAAAGTGTAGAATAAGAGTATTAAAGAGCAAAGAGCACACAACTTTAAATTTTTAGTAGATTTCTTAACGATTCCAGACTGTTTCAAAGGGGAATGGGGAGGGGTTTATATAGCATTATAAATGAAACACCCAAACAAGGAAAATCATCATTCAAACACTATAAAGGAAAGCAATCGAAATCGATAAGAAAAAGAGGGAAATTTCAAAACCCTAATTTTAGGGAAAGTTAAAAAATCAGAAGAAATCTAAAATAAATAAAAAAAAATAAAAATCAAATGTTGCATAGAATAAGACGAACATAGACAGAAATATCACTTAAAATCAAAGGATTGTAGAATCATATAGGCATGATCTCTATGTGATTTTGGATTTTAATAAGCATGCAGTTTCATATGTAAAAGCGATTTACTTTAATACGATTCTAAAAAACTACGCAATTACTTACTGATTATAAGTATTAGAGATTAAACCCATAGGAATGATATCTAGGTGTTTTTACGCAGTAACTAACAATGGTAATCATTGGAATATATTCAGAACTGCTTAGTCAAATCCTATAGGCATGCTTTCTAACAATGATGATGCCACAGTGTTTAAAATTCAGCATTAGTACTTGAAAGAAACTAGCACGATAATAATTAAGACTGATTTAGAACCTATCGGTAGGATTTCTATAGCCTAATGCATGTGCACATTGAAATATTAGTCATTTAATCTCCTATAGGCATGTTTTCTAATAGGTAAAAGCATAACACATTGAGCAAAGTAGAGACCAATAGGCAGGATTACTAACACATAATAATTGAATACGTTTGAGCATAATAACACATTTGAGCAAAACAGAACACCTATAGGCAGGATCTCTACTCATTTTAATGCAAGTGTTAAGATGAAACTCATTTTCCTAATTTTTACTAATACCCCAAATGTTATTACAACAATTATTACAGACCCAAAATGAATGCAATAAATTACAGAGTAAAATAACAATAGGGAGCCTACAACAGGCCCAAAGATATACCCAGGCAGGCCAGGCCTTCATTCGCATGGTTCACAACAGCCCAGAAATTACATCTTCATTGACATAAGGCAACTAGAAATCAATTGATTCACCCAGTACGTAGAAAACACAGTTGAGTATATAGAACCAAGACCCTTGTGCGTCAGAGTTCCCAAGGGCTTCAGGAACCCAGGGTAGTTCTCACACTAGGGAGGTTAATAGGAGAGATTCAGAGGATAACTAGGGATGAAGTCCTAGTGTGTCAGAGTTTACAAGGGTCTCAATTGGACCCTACGCAGTGCTCAGTTTAGGGAGGTCAAATGATAGAACCTAAGTAGCCTTGGCTTTCAGCCGGCTAAGAATAAGAACTCAAAGAGACCAAGCAGTAAAGGAATAGACTGAGGTTAAGGGACAGCACTGAGGGATACAAACAGATTCAAGTTGAGCACATAAAACATGTAATAGAACATTCTTGGGTTTTAAGAACAGACTTTAGCAAAGTTTCAGAAGAACAAATTCAACACATAATACATATGTTACCAAACTGGTTTGCAGGATTGATGTGCACAGACTTATACTAAAAAAAAATAAGTTCAGATTATGCTAAGTGTAGAATGCTAGTGTCACAAGAAGGAATCATATCAATTGGAAACATAACTTAACAGGATTAGGGCAATTACTGCGAAAGTCAAGACATGGTGAAAACAGGATCAAAACAGGTTATATGTCATCACAGAAAATTCAGAAATAGACTTGTGCGATATACTTAATGAATATACTCATACTTAGTCAACTAATCCATAGAAATTGGATATGAGAGCATGTTCAAGTAGCAAATTTAAACAGTAGAGATGGCTATCAATAACACATAGGCTAGGTACACTTAAAAAGAAATTAATCAAATCACAGTAGGTTTAAACATGTCTCAAACTATAAATGTAATGGCATTTTGATTAGGAAGGCCTAAAAGTGAAGTAAGATAGTCAGAATTGCATACGAGAACAGCCCAAAAACACATTAAACAACAATCTTCAGAAGTGAAAACACATGCTAATGACAGGTAAATAGGAATGAAATTACAAAGGCTTGGTAACTCACTAGTTAAGTGAAAACAAGTAAGAACGGAAGTCCACAATGTTATGAATATCAACAAAAGAGCAAGAACCCAGAATTTTTGACCTTGGCTTTCAGCCGGCCAGGAACCAAAGTGCAGAATAAGAGTATTAAAGAGCAAAGAGCACACAACTTTAAATTTTTAGTAGATTTCTTAACGATTCCAGACTGTTTCAAAGGGTAATGAGGAGGGGTTTATATAGCATTAGAAATGAAACACCCAAACAAGGAAAATCATCATTCAAACACTAGAAAGGAAAGCAATCAAAATCAGTAAGAAAAATAGGGAAATTTCAAAATCCTAATTTTAGGGAAAGTTAAAAAAATCGGCAGAAATCTAAAATAAATAAAAAAAATAAAAATCAAATGTTGCATAGAATAAGACGAACATAGACAAAAATATCACTTAAAATCAAAGGATTGACCCAGACTTGGTTCGATCTAAAAAAGATCTGAAACCCAAAGTTTTAGGATAAGTACGAATCAACGGAGATACTCAAAGATCCATACCATAATAGAACAAGAATGAACACAGACGGAATAGAGGAAAGGTCAAGAAGTTGAACCAACTTTGGTTCGATTCTGATGAGATCCGCTTACCATGTTTAGGAGAGGTATTTGGGGGAAGACGGCTAGGGTTTGGGCAGAGAGAAGAGGGAGTATGAGAGAATTAAAAGGCGGCGGGTGGTGAAGAGTGATTAGGGTTAGGGGTGTTAGGTTAATTAAAAGGGACGGGGTAATATGGGTCGTTGATCTCAGAGATCAACGACGACGATTACTTGGGGGTTCTGGGTTGGGTTGGTTTAACTGGTTGGGTTGGGGTTTTTTTGGTTTGGTCTCAGAGGTTATTGGGCTGGGATTGGATAGTTTAGGTCCGAAATTAAGGTAAATTTGCGGCCAGAGTTTAAATACCTAATGTTTAATAAATAAATAATTTATAAATGTAATTAATAAATCTCAAGAATATCATTTGTGCACTAAAATGATAAAAAATAAATACTTAACATTATAAAAATATAAAAATTTATTTTCTGCATAGATAATGTAATTATACATGCATATGGGCTGTTATTGCAAAAATATGTAATTAGCCTTAAAAATGCAAATGTAATTATAAGAAATGCCTTGAAAAATATTTGAAACTTCACATTGGTACAAATGATAAGTTTAGATGATTAAATCATCATAAAATAATTTAGAGGATAATTATTGGATAATTACAAAATGAAATGCCGAAATAAATTGATTTAAAGCCTTTGAAAATTATGAAAAATACTTGTGTGTGCTTATAAATCAAATGATGATACATATGCACTATTTTGAGAGTGTGTATATATTTATATTTATATATTTATATAT
>ML418717.1:0-42102 GCA_005239525.1 Nicotiana knightiana | reverse complement strand
AGTTTAAGACTAGGAGAATTTAGAAGAGATGGAATGCTTCCCTAGTGGTAGAATAAGGGTATAATTGTGATAGATAAGAGGATGACATTTAGGCCTTTGATTGGGTATGTTGATACCCAATTTTTCCCTCATTGTATATATATATATATATATATAATATGAGGGAAAAATTAGGTAATAACATCAACAACCGCACGGCAGAAACCTCGTGCATCACCACAAGAAGTACAACAGCACAAATGACAATAATACAAAGTACGGTAAATATATCAACTCAAGAACCTTAGATCACAAGAAAAGGTAAAACTAGTTCACAAGGAATAACCACAATAGGGAATACTAGGAATAATAAAGACTACTCAACAAGGAAAAAAGTAACATGTAACAATAGTCCCACAATGTACGGTTTGACCACAACAAACTAATATGAGTCTAATAATTCCAAATAAGGGCAAGTCCAGTAAAGGCATAAAACCTTTAAGCTTCTTTTAAGTTTGGGCAATTACGGAAGAGATACAGCCAATTCAAATAAAGATAAGCAGCGAGAAGATCATCATAATCTTAATTAAGGGAGAACATTTACAAACGGGATAACTACAATTTCAAATAGAGATAAGCAATTAGGGAAATGATACATGGCAGTGGAAGAAATAACAGTCTCAATTAAGGCACATATGAATCAAATAACAGTAAGAGTCGACCATGAATCAATCAATTCCAATTAAGCAGGTAAAGGTGAAACTAATAATTAAGGAACATAATCATACGAGTACAACTACATATTTAATGAATGCAAGAGCCTATAAACCCTAAAAGGCCAATTTCCACAACATAAGTCCGAACACGTACTCGTCACCTCACGTACACAGAGGTTAGGTAAGACTCAATTCCTAAGGGGTAGTTCCCCCACACAAGGTTAGGTAAGATACTTACCTCAAAGAAGACAAATCGGTACTCTAAAATGAACTTGTAGGGTGAAAAGACCTCCGGACGGCTCAAATCTAACCAAAACAACTTAAAAGTACAAATAAAACTTACAAGAAACTACTCCGGNACTTAATGAATATACTCATACTTAGTCAACTAATCCATAGAAATTGGATATGAGAGCATGTTCAAGTAGCAAATTTAAACAGTAGAGATGGCTATCAATAACACATAGGCTAGGTACACTTAAAAAGAAATTAATCAAATCACAGTAGGTTTAAACATGTCTCAAACTATAAATGTAATGGCATTTTGATTAGGAAGGCCTAAAAGTGAAGTAAGATAGTCAGAATTGCATACGAGAACAGCCCAAAAACACATTAAACAACAATCTTCAGAAGTGAAAACACATGCTAATGACAGGTAAATAGGAATGAAATTACAAAGGCTTGGTAACTCACTAGTTAAGTGAAAACAAGTAAGAACGGAAGTCCACAATGTTATGAATATCAACAAAAGAGCAAGAACCCAGAATTTTTGACCTTGGCTTTCAGCCGGCCAGGAACCAAAGTGCAGAATAAGAGTATTAAAGAGCAAAGAGCACACAACTTTAAATTTTTAGTAGATTTCTTAACGATTCCAGACTGTTTCAAAGGGTAATGAGGAGGGGTTTATATAGCATTAGAAATGAAACACCCAAACAAGGAAAATCATCATTCAAACACTAGAAAGGAAAGCAATCAAAATCAGTAAGAAAAATAGGGAAATTTCAAAATCCTAATTTTAGGGAAAGTTAAAAAAATCGGCAGAAATCTAAAATAAATAAAAAAAATAAAAATCAAATGTTGCATAGAATAAGACGAACATAGACAAAAATATCACTTAAAATCAAAGGATTGACCCAGACTTGGTTCGATCTAAAAAAGATCTGAAACCCAAAGTTTTAGGATAAGTACGAATCAACGGAGATACTCAAAGATCCATACCATAATAGAACAAGAATGAACACAGACGGAATAGAGGAAAGGTCAAGAAGTTGAACCAACTTTGGTTCGATTCTGATGAGATCCGCTTACCATGTTTAGGAGAGGTATTTGGGGGAAGACGGCTAGGGTTTGGGCAGAGAGAAGAGGGAGTATGAGAGAATTAAAAGGCGGCGGGTGGTGAAGAGTGATTAGGGTTAGGGGTGTTAGGTTAATTAAAAGGGACGGGGTAATATGGGTCGTTGATCTCAGAGATCAACGACGACGATTACTTGGGGGTTCTGGGTTGGGTTGGTTTAACTGGTTGGGTTGGGGTTTTTTTGGTTTGGTCTCAGAGGTTATTGGGCTGGGATTGGATAGTTTAGGTCCGAAATTAAGGTAAATTTGCGGCCAGAGTTTAAATACCTAATGTTTAATAAATAAATAATTTATAAATGTAATTAATAAATCTCAAGAATATCATTTGTGCACTAAAATGATAAAAAATAAATACTTAACATTATAAAAATATAAAAATTTATTTTCTGCATAGATAATGTAATTATACATGCATATGGGCTGTTATTGCAAAAATATGTAATTAGCCTTAAAAATGCAAATGTAATTATAAGAAATGCCTTGAAAAATATTTGAAACTTCACATTGGTACAAATGATAAGTTTAGATGATTAAATCATCATAAAATAATTTAGAGGATAATTATTGGATAATTACAAAATGAAATGCCGAAATAAATTGATTTAAAGCCTTTGAAAATTATGAAAAATACTTGTGTGTGCTTATAAATCAAATGATGATNAAAACTTACAAGAAACTACTCCGGATCATAAAGTCTCAGTCTTTACAAAAATCTAGAAATCGATCCCAAAAGTCGACCCCCGGGCCTGCACCTCAGAACCTGACAAATTTCACAAAACCCGAACACCCATTCCGATATGAGTTCAACCATACAAAAATTATCAATTTCCCGTACCATTTCGTCCCTCAAATCATGATTTTTCATTTTGAAAATTTTCTTCAAAAACCAACATTTTCCTCAACTCAAAACACAAATTAAATGATAAAATGAAGATAAAATAATGGAATATATTAAATTCTAGGTGAAGAACACTTACCCAATCGATTGGCTTGAAAATCCCACAAAGAATCGCTCAAAATCGAGCTCTATAAGTCAAAATATGATAAAAATCTCCTAACCCTTGATTTGGAAAACTTATATTCTGCCCAGGTATTTGAACGTCACGAACACGGGACAATTACTGCAATAGCAACGAAGGAAAATAGCAGCTGACAATGTGAATTACGCGATCCCAGGAGGAACAGTGCGATCGCGAAGAGGGAAAAATGTTGGGGTCAGTACTGCACTACGCAACCATGTGAGTGCGCATGCGATCGCGAAAGGGGAAGGGAGTTATCACCAGCTTTTACAGTTGAGCTATGCGAACGCGGGCAATGATGTGTGAACGCGAGGAAGGCAGAAGCACACGTACGTGATTGCGAACAGGACTATGCGAATGCGAAGAAGTATCTCTAGGTGGCCAGCAAAGACACTTCGCGAACGTGGAATGAGCTTCGCGGTCGCGAAGAAGAACACCAGAAAAACATAACAGCAGTTCAAAATAGAAGATATTGACCCGTAGCCCATCCAAAACACACCCGAGGCCCTCGGGACCCCGTCTAAACCCAAAAAAAAGTTCTATAACCTAATACAGACTCACTCGAGGTCTCAACATGTCTAAAAATGCCAAAATACAAATCGCACCACGAATCGAACCATGAACTCCCAAATCTTCCAACTTCGAAAACTCGTTCCGAAACCAATCAAAACAATCTGGAATGACGTCAAATTTTGCAGGCAAGTCCCAAATGATATAACGGAGTTGTTCCAACTTTCATAATCGCATTCCGACCCCGATATCACAAAAGTCAACCATTGGTCAAACCTTTCCACTTTCCAAACTTCAGCTTTCGCTGAAATGCTCCAAATCACCCTACAGACCTCCAAATCCGAATACGGATGCATTCCTAAGTTCAAAATCACCATACGAAGCTGCTCAAGATCAAATGTCGCCGAACGGAACTTAAATTCTCAAAATGATCGGCCGGATCGTTACATTCTCCCCCTCTTAAACAAACGTTAGTCCTCGAACGTGCAAAGAATCACCTTGAAGTCTTCAAATCACTGAATGCACACCTCCAACATACACCCGCGGGTGATCCCACGACATCCCAATCCACATAACCCTAACGACACCATCTCAACTGTATTTAGCCTTTCTACCAACACCGATAAGCCTTAGAGTCAAAATTCTCACCTTCAATTCATTTCCAAAAGACCTGATTCTAAATCCATACCCAGTATCAACCTCTACCAGCTACAGCAACTCATGCCTACACCCACAAGATACAACCATACAACATAACACACCACATATAGGCCCATAATAACACTTCTGATCACAATAAGTGCCCGTAAGCAAAATCAACACCGGCAATTAGCATAATATCCGATAGAAACCCGTTTCAAATATCCACAACACTGAAGATGATGCAAAAACCACAAAGACCTCATAACTATACACCCGAATCAATAATCACAACTAACACCATCGGGCACACACCCCGCAAGACAAAACTCAAGAAGCACATAATGAAACTGACTGAATATATAAAGCGAAACACATAAGAGAAATATCAAATAAGACCGACAGGCACAACTCTCTATCAGTACCATACTATGAATCAATTTGAATAGGAAAAATAAAATTACATGAACAATCATAAGGATCTCGTCCTGGTATAACTCTCTACCGCGACCCACAGCCCAGCTCAAACATAACAAATCACATGAACTTGCGAGGGACTCACCCTCAACTCTAAATCACAGGTCGAATATACATCATAACAATTGAAATCTTCCACTAACTCAATTCTGCCAATAAAATCACAATATTTACTGAACTCTCACCCCAGTAGAGTATCAAATCACGAATCGCAACCAAGAATTCTCAGGAATCACACCTAAAACCTACCATAATGAACAACAGGGACTCACTTCTAATCTCACCACTCTCAATGATGAATAAAAAATGATAGACACAGGATACCACTCATAAAATCTCCCAACAGGGGCAAACACATAAACAAAATGCAAATCATGAAACTCACCTATAAATGAAACAGCAAATAAGGGAACTCGTCCCGATAAGCAGAACAGAAACGAAATATGAATGGTGCCTTGCTGTAACAAATCAAAACATACATGTATGACATCATCTGGCACAACAGCCTCCAGCCTACTATATGAAACACATCAACGGGTCGGGCCTCCCCCTCTTGGGTGCCCCTACTCTCCTGAATACCCCGCTGTGAAACATTTTCCCGGAGTTTGGGATAATCTCTCATCATATGGCTGATATCTCCATACTTAAAGCAACCTCTCTACTGACGCGGTTGTGGAAACTGTGTCGTACGAGCACCTTGAGACCCGTGAGCACCTGAAACACTATGCAAAGCCGGAAGTGCAAACTGAACTAGCTGACCCACAAAACCCCTACCATGTCGTATCCTACCTCCAAAATAAAGACCAGTAGATCTCTCCGACCTACGATGCCTCCTCGCCACCCTGACCTCTCTCGCCTAGCCTATCCCATCCTCTCTCTCTCCTGATCCCACATGCCATCTACTCAGCGAGTGATCCTTACCACCTACTGAAATGAAACACCTAGTTCTATTTCCCGGGCCAGGTTGAACCGAATATAAGGCCTGAGCCCCACAATGAATCTATAGACACGATCTCTATCTGTAGCGACCAAAGCAAGTGCATGTCTGGCCAACTCACGGAATCTGATGGCATACTCTGATACTGACATAATGCACTAGCACAGCTTCGCAAGCTCCGCGCTATGCATCTCGAAGCGACTGAGGTACAAACTCCCTCAGGAACATCTCTGAAAATTGAACCCATATGAGTGAAGTTTACTCGGCCGGACTACCTAACTCGTATGCCCGTCACCACTTATAAGTTGCTCCCCCGAGCTGAAACATAAAAAAAGCAACCCCGCTCGTCTCCACAATACCCATAGTATGAAGAATGCGGTGGCACTCCTCCAAGAAACCCTGGGCATCATCTATCGCCAATCCACCGAAGATAGGAGGGTGGTACTTCTTGTACATCTCAAGTCTAAGATGTTCTTTCTCAGATGTTGTTTCCCTAACCACGTGCTGAAATGGAACCACATGTTGTGTCGCCATGACACCTGGAACCTGACCAACATGATCTCGCTGCTCTAGAGTGTGGGCAGCGGGAATCTGAGCTCCTCCCCCAGTCTGTGAAGTAGCTGGTGCAACCGGAATCAACCCCGCCTGAGCCAATGTACCAAACATACTCAGGAACTATGCTAAGGTCTCCTGAAGTTCGTGGATAACCGCAGGCGCCTCCGGTACTTTCCCCCAACTGGAATTACTGGCGGCTCCTCAACTGCTGCACTGGTAGGTACCCTAGCCGCGGCACGTGCTCCTCGTCGGTCTTTGCCTCTTCCCCTAGCAATATCTGCTCTGGGTTAACGTCATCTGGGACTGCAGCTCGTGTCCTCACCATCTATGAGAGAATGGAATGATAAAAGTTCAAACTTTAAGAACAATGAACTCACACGATAGGAATGAAGGAAGTAAAATTGTCCTAATAGTTTTGTAGCCTCTCGATGTCACGACCCCAAAACCACTCTGGCCGTGATGGCACCTATCGTGATACTAGGCTAGCCAATCCACTATCTATAGCATAAAGGAACTTCTCATTAATTCATTACCAATCCGATATTTCATAAAATTTTCGTTTAAACATTTCAAAACAAGAAAGGATATACTAAACATTAAATACAGCCCCAAAATCCCGGAGTCACTAGTCATGAACAACTAAAAGAAAATACAAATCGGATAGTGTCTCTTTAATACAAGATAGGTCTGAGAATATAAGCACTAGAGAAATAGGAAGGAGAAAGGCAAGGTTGTGGATGCCGTGCAGCTACCTCACAATCTCCGATAGGCTCCAAAAGGGAAAGATCAGCTCTCAATCTGCCCTGGCACCTAAATCTGCACACAGAGTGCAGGGAGTAACGTGAGTACGCGAACTCAGTTAGTAACAATTATAACGAAAGACTGAGTGCAGTGACGAGCATTAAAAATCACATAAATTTCACAACGTAAAAACCTCATTGAAAATAACAAGATCAGATCAGTATTAAATTCAGAGTATCTCATAAAACTCCAGTTTCAATGGAAGTTGTTAAAAACATTTGTTCAACATTTTGAATAGAGGCTCAGTGTAAAAGAAGAGTGAAAGCGGTAATTTCATAAAATAAGCCCCTCGGGCGAAGTATCACTCGTATATAGTCCCTCGGGAAAGCCTCTCAGTCACTCGTGACTCAACTATCACAAATCAGCACTCACGCACAATAGGTACCTTATAATAATCGTTGCAGGGTGCAACCCGATCCATAAACATATAGTCGACTGCGCTCACTAAGGGTGTGCAGAATCCGGAGGGGCTCCTACAGCCCAAGCACTATATCATTGCGACGTGCAGCCTGATCCAATATCGCTGCGGCGTGCAGCCCGATCCAATATTGTTGCGGCGTGTAGCCAGATCCAATATGTATATACAACACTGCGGCGTGCAGCCCAATAGATATATATATATATATATAACGCTGCAGCGTGTAGCCCGTAACTATCCTCACAATACGGCTCTCGGCATTACTCAGTCATCATCCTCTCAAGCCACTCAGGCATTTCAGTACAACTCAGGGGACTCAGCCCAAAATATCTTTCACATATTTAAAAATAGAGTGATGAATAGGATTTACAGTAAACATGTATAAATCATAATTGAGAATATATGTTCTATCAAAAACAGTGTGAGGACAGTAGAAAAATACCCCTGAGGGTGCAAACAGTACAGCACAAGGCTCCAAACATGGCATACAGCCCAAGTTAACAGAATCATTTCTAAAACACATAAATCATATAACATTTATCAAATACGCAACTCTACAGTTGCCACGGGATGGACCAAGTCACAATCCCTACCGGTGCACGCCCACACGCCCGTCACCTAGCGTGTGCGTCACCTCATTTATCAAAATAGTATGAAATTTCGGGATTTCATACCCTCGGATCTAGATTTAGAATCGTTACTTACCTCAAACCGGATTAAAATCTACTCTGTGATGCCCTTGCCACTCGACTCGGCCTCAAATCTCCCCGAATCTATTCAAAATCAGATTCATAACATCAACATACGCTAAAGGAATAAAACCCGTGCGAAAATAATCAAATTACATCAAGAATCCCGAAATTGGCCAAACCCGACCCCCGGGCCCACGTCTCGGAATCCCATAAAAATCATGAAATTAGAATCCTTATCCCCTCACGAGTTCATGCATAACAAAACCATCAAGATCCGACGACAAATGGCCCTCAAATCCTCACATTAGACTCTCAAATTTCAAGCCCTAATCCCCTAGATTTCTTCCCTAATTTCCACCAATATCATGATTAAATAATGGAAAAATCGTCATAACACAAGTAGTAAAGCATAAATTGCTTACCCAACTGAAAACCATTGATCCCTCTTGAGAAACCACTGCCTAAGTTCAACACTCGTCTTCAAAAATGGAGGAATTAGGCAAAAATTCGCGAAGGGAACCTTTTATACTATCTGCCCAGCATATTCCGCATCTGCGGTCGCCATGTCACTTCTACGATGCCACACCTGCAGAAAAATCATCACAGGTGCGGTTTTCACTTACTCAGAAAATCCCGCTTCTGCGATCAACACTCGCATCTGCGGTCTCGCAGGTGCGGTCCTTTGTGCGGACCTGCGGATTTGCCTCAGCTCCCAATTCTCTGCATCTGTGGCCTCCCTCTTGCATCTACGGTCCCCAATCCACAGCTGCGGAAATGATAGAAACAACAGCTACAGCTACTCAAACCAACTTCCAACTTTTTCGTTAACCATCCAAATTTATCCCGAGGCCCTCTGGATCTCAACCAAAAACATCAAATTCGCCAATGATGCCGAAACCAACCAAACCATGTCCGAATGACCTAAAAATTTGCACACAAATCACAAACGGCAGTACAAACCTATTCCAACTTCCGGAATTCCATTCCGACCGCGATATCAAATTTACCTTTGCCGACCAGAAATCGCCAAAAATCCAATTTCGCCAATTCAAGCCTAATTCTACCACGGACCTCCGAATAGCATCCCGAACATGCTTCTAAGTCTCAAATCACCTAATGAAGCTGTCCAAACCATAAAAACCTAATTCCGGGATCATTTACCTATAAGTCAACTTTCAGTTGATTTTTCCAACTAATTAACCATCTTAAGAGACTAAGTGTCTCATTTCTCTCTACAACCACTCTGAACCCGAACCAATCAACCTAACACAATATAAAAGAGCTGAACCACATAAAATGAAGCAGAAATGGGGGAAACGGGGCTAAAACTCTCGGAACAACCGGTCGGGTCGTTACATTCTCCCCTTCTTAAACAAATGTTCGTCCTCGAGCGAGTCTAGAAACATACCTGGAGTCTCAAATAGGTGTGGATATCTGCTCCACATCTGCCGATTGATCTCCGAGGTGGCCTCCTCCACCGGCTGCTCTCTCCACTGCACCTTAACTGAAGCTATATCCTTTGACCTCAACCTTCGGACTTGTCGACCCAAAATAGCCACTGGCTCCACATCCTAAGTTATATCATCCTCTAGTTGGACCGTTTTGAAGTCCAAAACATGGGACGGGTCACCAACATACTTTCGAAGCATGGAAACATGAAACACCAGATGCACAGTCGACAAGCTGGGTGGTAAAGAAAGTCTATAACCACCTTTCATGCTCTCTGAAGCACCTCAAAAGGTCCAATGAACCGGGGCTCAACTTGCTCCTCTTCCCAAAATGCATAACACCCTTCATGGGCGATACCTTCAGCAGAACCTTCTCCTCAGCCATGAAAGATACATCACGGACCTTCCTGTCCGCATAGCTCTTCTGCCTAGACTGCGATGTGCGAAGCCGCTCCTGAATCAACTTTACCTTATCTAAAGCATCTTGCACCAAATCTGTACCCAAGAGTCTAGCTTTACCCGTCTCAAACCAACCGACCGGAGGTCTACACCTCCTCCCATATAAAGCCTCGTATGGAGCCATCTGAACACTCAACTGATAATTATTATCTGCAAACTCCGCGAGTGGAAGAAACTGGTCCCATGAACCCCCAAAATCAATGACACAAGCGCGCAACATCTCTTCCAGTATCTGAATACTACGATCGGACTACCCGTCCATCTGAGGATGAAAAGTTGTGCTCAACTCAAACCTGAGCACCCAACTCCCTCTGCACAGCTCTCCAAAATTGCGACGTGAACTGAGTACCTCTATCATAAATGATGGAAAATGGAATGCCATGCAGCCGAACAATCTCCCGGATATAAATCTCAGCTAATCGCTCCGAAGAGTAAGTAGTACCAACAGGAATGAAGTGCGCGGACCTGGTCAGCCAATCCACTATAACCCAAATAGTATCAAACCTCCTCGAAGTCCGTGGGAGCCCAACTACAAAGTCCATGGTGATCCGCTCCCACTTCCACTCCGGAATATCCAACCTCTGATGCAATCCACCTGGTCTCTGGTGCTGATACTTGACCTGCTGACAGTTGATACACCGAGCTACAAATCCAACAATATCTTTCTTCATCCGCCTCCACCAATAATGTTGTATCAGATCTTGATACATCTTTGCGGCACCCGAATGGATGGAATACCGCGAGCTGTGGGCCTCCTCAAGAACCAACTCCCGAAGCCCATCTACATTAGGCATACATATCCGACCTTGCATCCTCATCACACCATCATCACCAATAGCTAAATCCCTGGCATCACCTCGCCGGACCCCATCCTGAAGAACGAGCAAGTGTAGGTCATCATACTGGCGCTCTCTGATACGGTCATAAAGAGAAGACTTGGAGACTACGCAAGCCAATACCTGACTGGGTTCCGATATATCCAACCTCACGAGTTGGCCCACTAAGGCCTGAAAATCAAGTGCTAAAGGTCTCTCTGCGGCTGGAAGATATGCTAGAATCCCCAAACTCTCTGCTCGGCAACTCAAGGCATCGGCCACTAGATTGGCCTTCCCCGGATGGTATAGAATAGTGATATCATAGTCCTTGAGAAGCTCCAACCATCTCCGCTGATGCAAATTCAGATCCTTCTGCTTAAACAAATGCTTTAGACTACGGTGGTCAGTAAAAACCTCACAATGAACCCCATACAAATAATGACACCAAATCTTCAAGGCGCGAACAATGGATGCTAACTCAAGATCATGAACTGGATAATTCTTCTCATGAGTCTTCAACTGGCACGAGGCGTAGGCAATCACCCTACCATCCTACATCAATACACAATCAATTCCTATCTTTGAGGCATCACAATACACGGTATAAGAACCTGAAGTTGATGGCAACACTAACACTGAGTTGTGGTCAAAGCAGCCTTAAGCTTCTGAAAGCTCTCCTGACACTCGTCCGACCACCTGAATGGAGCACCCTTCTGGGTCAATTTGGTCAAGGGCGAAGCAATAGAAGAAAACCCCTCCACAAAGCTACGCTAATAGCCTACCAAACCAAGGAAGCTCCTAATCTCTGTAGCTGAGGACGGCCTGGGCCAACTCTGCACCGCCTCTATCTTCTTCAGATCTACCTGAATACCCTCATTGGACACCACGTGCCCCAAGAAAGCCAAAGATACTTATTCTTGACTGTAACCTTGTTCAACTGCCTATAGTCAATACACATTCTCATGGAACCATCTTTCTTTTTCACAAATAAAACCGGTCCACACCAAGGTGACACACTAGGCCGAATGAACCCCTTATCTAGAAGTTCCTGAAGCTGCTCTTTCAATTCCTTCAACTCCGCCGGTGCCATATGATACAGAGGAATAGAAATAGGCTGAGTTCCAGGCACCAAATCAATACCGAAATCAATATCCTTGTCAGGCGGCATGCCCGGCAGGTCTGCGGGGAATACGTCCAAAAAATCACGGACCACAAGAACAAAATCAATAGTGGGAGTCTCAGAACTGACATCCCTTACAAAAGTCAAATAAGACAGACACCCTTTCTCTACCATACATTGAGCCTTCAGGTATGAAATCACCCTAATCGGCACATATTCGATAGAACCTCTCCACTCAACCCTCAGAAATCCCGGCATCGCTAAGGTCACGGTCTTAGCGTGACAATCTAGAACAGCATGACATGCAGATAGCCAATACATGCCCAATATCACATCAAAGTCAACAATGCTAAGCACTAAGAGATCCACTCAGGTCTCCAGACCCCCAAGAGATACCACACATGACCGATACACGCGGTCCACAATAATAGTATCGCCCACCGGAGTCAACACATGAATAGACTCATGGGACATATCCAGAAAATGAGCAAAATATAACGATACATAGGAATGCGTGGAACTAAGATCAAACAAGACCGAAGCATCTCAGTGAAAAACTGAAACAATACATGTAATCACTACATCTGAGGCCATAGTATCTGGTCTGATAGGAAGTGCATAAAAAGGGGCATGACCTCCACCTGATCGACCTCCCCCTCTAGGGCGGCCTCTAGCTGCTTGACCTCCACCCCTAGCTGCCTGGGCAGATGGTGAAGTAACTGGAGCTGAAGTCAAGGGCTGACCCCTCTACTGAGATGGGACCCCAAGAAGAAGAGGATGCTGCCTCCTCATATGCCCAAACTGTCCACACTCATAACAACTCCCTGGTGCAGGGGACGGTGACAGAAGAGAACCCGTAGCATCAGGATAACTGATAGAAGCACCTGGCATGGAGGAACCCTGAAATGATGGTGCACGGATGAGCTCTGCTCTAGAAGGGCACTAAATGATGAGCAGCTCAGATGAGAACTGCGAGAACCATGTCCCGATGATGCACCACTATAAGTTGGATGAGTTGGCTGAGTAGGCCTAAATGCGCATCCTCTACTATGCTGAAACTGACCCCTGGAGGGAACACTACCAAAGCTTCCAGATCCTCGGGGCCTCTTTGCCTCCCTCTCATCTCACTCCTGGCGACGAACTGACTCAATCTATGGGGAAATATCAACAACCTTCTCAAAAGTAACACCGGATACCCTCTCTTTGGTCATAAGAATACGAAGCTGATATGTGAGGCCATCCACGAACCTCCTGATCCTCTCTCTCTCTGTAGGGACCAACCAAATAGCATAACAGGCTAGCTCTAAAAATCTCATCTCATACTGCGTCACAGTCATATCATCCTGATGTTGCTACTCAAATTGTCTGTGCAGCTCCTCTCTGCAGTACTGTGGTACATACTTCTCTAGGAAGAGAGTGGAAAATTGCTGCCAGGTAAGGGGCGCTGCATCAACAGGCCTACGCCTCTCATAAGCCTCCAACCAAGTAAAAGTATCTCCTGAAAACGGGAAAGTAGTGAACGAGACCCCACTGGTCTCCAATATACTCGTTGTACGAAGCATTCTCTGACACTTGTCTAAGAAACCCTGGGCACCTCGCCCTCAGCACCACTGAATGTCGAAGGCTGGAGTCTGCCAAACCTCTCCAACTTACGCTACTCGTCGTCAGTCATAACTGGAACCACATAGTCCTGAACAGGTGCAACCGAATGAGCTAGAGGTGCCTCCGGTGTCTGAAGTCCCTGAATAACCTGCTCAGGTGTATGGGCAGCAAGAGTTTGAGTGCCTCCCCCCGCCTAAGAAGTAGCGGCCGTAGAAGAAACAACGATCGCATGTGCAAGACTGGTACACACAGTCAAAATCTGAGCCAAGGTCTCCTGAAGACCCGGAATAACAATAGGCACTATTGGTGCCTAGGTAGGTCCCGTTGGAACATCTACGGCTGGGACCTGATCTGGAATAACAGGTGGGTCTATGGGTACTACCCCGGCTGCTGCGTGGGCTGCACCTCTACCTCTACCACGGCCTCAACTGTGTCCTCGACCCCTCGTGGGTCCCACTGGTGGCTGACCTCCCTGCCCGATAGCACGTGTCCTCACCATCTGTGAGAGAATGAAACAACAGAAGTTTAGTTACCAGAATCAACAGATCACACGACAAGAATTCAAGAATGTGAGATTTTCCTAAGGGTTCTGTAGCCTCTCGAAGATAAGTACAGACGTCTCCGTACCGATCCGCAATACTCTACTAAACCTGCTCATGACTGGTGAGTCCTATGTAACCTAGGCTCTGATATCAACTTGTCATGACCCCAAAACAACTCTGGCCATGATGGCACCTATCGTGATACTAGGCTAGTCAATCCACTATGTATAGAATAAAGGAACTTCTCATTAATTCATCACCAATCCGTTATTTCATAAAATTTACGTTTAAGCATTTCAAAACAAGAAAGGATGTATAAACATTAAATACAGCCCCAAAATCCCAGAGTCACTAGTCATGAGAAACTAAAAGAAAATACAAATCTGATATTGTCTCCTTAATATAAGATAAGTATGAGAATAGAAGTATTAGAGAAATAGGAAGGAGAAAGTCAAGGTTGCGGATGTCGTGCAGCTACCTCGCAATCTCCGATATGCTCCAAAAGGGGAAGATCAGCTCTCAATCTGCCCTGACACCTGAATCTGCACACAGGGTGCAGGGAGTAATGTCAGTACGCCAACTCAGTAAGTAAGAATTACTGAGTGCAGTGTCGAGCATTAAAATTCACATAAATTTCACAACATAAAAACCTCAGTGAAAATTACAAGATCAGATCAGTATCTCATAAAACTCCAGTTTTAATGGAAGTTGTTTAAAAAATTTGTTCAAAATTTTCAATAGAGGCTCAGTGTAAAAGAAGAGTGAAAGCAGTAATTTCATAAAACAAGCCCCTCCGGAGAAGTATCACTCATATATAGCCCCTCGGGCAAACCTCTGAGTTACTCGTAACTCAACTATCACAATTCAGCACTCACGCTCAATAGGTACCTTATAATAACTATTGCGGCGTACGGCCCAATCCATATACATATAGTCGATGTGGCGTGCAGCCCGATCCGATATCGTTGCGGTATGCAGCCCGATCCAATATGTATATATAACACTGCGGCGTGCAGCCCGATCCATATATATATAACGTTGTAGCGTGAAGCCCGATCCATAAGTATCCTAACGATTCGGATCTCGGCATTAAGCAGTCATCATCCTCTCAAGCCACTCGGGCATTTCAGTACAACTCAGGGGACTCAGCCCAAAATATCTTTCACATATTTAAAAATAGAGTGATGAACAGGATTTACAGTAAACATGTATAAATCATGACTGAGAATATATGTTCTATCAAAAACAGTGTGAGGACAGTAGAAAAGTACCCCTGAGGGTCCAAACAGTACGGCACAAGGCCCCAAACATGGCATTCAGCCCAAGTTAACAGAGTTATTTCTAGAATGCATGGAAATCATATAACATTTATCAAATATGCAACCCTACAGCTGCCACGGGACTGACCAAGTCACAATCCATACCGGTGCATGCCCACACGCTCGTCACCTAGCGCGTGTGTCACCTCATTTATCAAAATAGTATGAAATTCCGGAGTTTCATACCCTCAAGTCTAGATTTACAATCGTTACTTACCTCAAACTGGATAAAACTCTACTCTGCGATCCTTGCCGCTTGACTCGGCCTCAAATCGCCCCGAATCTATTCAAAATCAGATTCATAACATCAATATACGCTAAAGGAGAAAACCCATGCGAAAATAATCAAATTACATCAAGAATCCAGAAATTGGCCAAAATCGAACCTCGGGCCCACGTCTCGAAATCCGATAAAAAGCACGAAACCAGAATCCTTATCCCCTCACGAGTTCATGCATACCAAAACCATCAAGTTTTGGTAGCCCCTCAAATCCTCACATCAGACTCTCAAATTTCAAGCCTTAATCCCCCAAATTTCTTCCCTAATTTCCACAAATATCATGATTAAACAATGGAAAAATCATCATAACACAAGTAATAAAGCTTAAATTGCTTACCTAACTGAAAACCCTTGTTCCCTCTTGAGAAATCACTGCCTAAGTTCAACACCCGTCTTCAAAAATGGAGGAATTAGGCAAAAATTTGCGAAGGAAACCTTTTATACTATCTGCCTAGCGTCTTCCGCCTCTGCGGTCACCATGTTACTTTTGCAACGCTGCACCTATTGAAAAATCATCGCAGGTGCGGTTTTCACTTACTCAGAAAATGCGCTTCTGCGGTCAACACCCGCATCTGCTCTCTCGCAGGTGCAGTCCTTTGTGCGCACCTGTGGATTTGCCTCAGCTCCTAGTTCTCCACATCTGCAGCCTCCCTCTCGCATCTGCAGCCTCGCACCTGCGGTCACCAATCCGCAGGTGCGGAAATGACAGAAACAGCAGCTGCAACTGCTCAAACCAAGTTCCAATCTTTCCGTTAACCATCTGAATTCATCCCGAGGCCCTCGGGACCTCAACCAAAAATACCTACAAGTCACATACCACTATTCAAACTTATTCCAACCTTCGGAACACTCCAAACAACATCAAAACATCAAATCAACCCGAAGTTCAAGCCTAAGGATTTCCAAACTTCCGAAATTCGCCAACGATGTCGAAACCAACCAAACCATGTCCGAATGACCTGAAAATTTGCACACACATCAAAAACAACACTATGAACCTATTCCACTTTCTGGAATTCCATTCGACCATGATAGCAAATTTTCCATTGCCGGCCGGAAATCGCCAAAACTCCAATTTCGCCAATTCAAGCCTAATTCTACCACGAACCTCCGAATAACATTTCGAACATGCTCCTAAGTCCCAAATTACCTAACAAAGGTATCAGAACCATAAAAACACAATTCTGAGACCATTTACCTATAAGTCAACTTCCAGTTGACTTTTCCAACTAATTAACCATCTTAAGAGACTAAGTGTCTCATTTCTCTCTACAACCACTCTGAACCCGAACCAATCAGCCTAACACAACATAAAAGAGTTGAACCATACAAAATGAAGAAGAAATGGGGGAAATGGGACTAAAACTCTCGAAACGACCGGTCGGGTTGTTATACTCGAAGAAAAGTACAGACGTCTCTGTAGCGATCCACAAGACTCTACTAAACTCACTTATGACTCGTAGTACCTATGAACCTAGAGATTTGATACCAACTTGTCACAACCTAATTTTCCCTCCATTGGGTATCGTTTGGCACCTAGTCTTAAGGACTAGGAAAGCCTAACATTTACAAAATAACAACAATAATAATAATTAAATAATATCTAATAGTTTCTGAAATGAAACTCTCTATACAGTTTAGAATTTCCCAAAACTGGTAGTACAAGTCATAATCTCTACAGAGTGTTTTCTAGAAAGATTCTAAATACAACTGTCCAAAAATAAGGATAAACAGTGCAAAATGAAAACTAAAAGGTGACTCTGAAGCCTGCGGATGCAGCAGCAGGTTTACCTTGAGTCTCCACAGCAACACCCCGCACAGGTACTAACGAACAAAATACCTGGATCTACACAAAAATGTGCAGAAGTACAGTATGAGTACACGACAGCGGTGCCCATTAAGTATCAAGACTAACCTCGGTAGAGTAGTGACGAGGAACAGTCAAGACACCCGCTGGTCTAATAAAATGAACAAGTATAAGTATAGGAGCAACAAAATATTATATCTACATAAAGACTACGCAGTATGGCTAACAATACAGTAATTGCAGTAAGAAAGGAAACGACAAGTATCAGCAGAATACCAAAAAAATGACACAGAGGAGTGAATGGAACACAACCTAAATCTGGAATCACATATACAACAAGGACAAGAAATAACTCAGCAATTACAACCGCTTTTACATCAGGTTTTAGTAAACTCCACGAGATACCAAACCTCGAATAAATCACAAGTCATGGGTCTCAATACCTAAACCCTAACACTTAGAATCTTGTACCCTCATAACACCTCATAACCGCACTGACGGCTCACATGCCTATTGATCCATTCTCACATAGAAGTAAAATACAACAAGGGTATCTATACTCAACGATGTCCAGAAAATCTTTTAGCCGATAAGAATACTTAACTACGTGTATGCTTGTGCAAGTGTCCTAACATAGTTTCAAACCAACTAGTAAGCATAAGAAAAGAAACGGACAGCACGTAGAATATTTCCTCACAACTTTCACAAGATAAAGTTCACACAGGTAAGTGTACCACTACAAAATTATCAACAACAAGAATGCCCCCAGGCCAACACAACTCATCAGAAATCAATCCCTGACACAACCTACCTTGCCTCGCCATGTGTGCAATAATAAAATGCCCACCTTGTCTCGCCGCACGCGCACAATAAAGTTCCCACCTTTTCTCGCCACATGCGAAACCCACATATATATATCCCCCCTTGTAATGTCGCATGTGCAAATATCAATAGTAACCACAGTATGACAGAAACCTCGTGCAACCCTATATCAATAACTTCACGGTAGAAACCTCGCGCATCACAATAAACACAACCACAAGGCAGAAACCTCGTGCATCACCACAACAAGTACAACATCACAAATAACAATAATACAAAGTATGGTAAATATATCAACTCAAGAACCTTCGATCACAAGAAAAGGTAAAACTAGTTCACAAGGAATAACCACAATAAGGAATAGTAGGCGTAATAATGACAACTCAACAAGGAAGAAAATAACATGTAACAATAGTCTCACAATGTACGGTTCGACCACAAAAAACTAACACGAGTCCAATAATTCCAAGTAAGGGCAAGTCCACTAAGGCATAGAACCTCTAAGCTTCTTTTATGTTTGGGCAATTACGGAAGAGATAGAGCTAATTCAAATAAAGAAAAGCACCGAGAAGATCACCATAATCTTAATTAAGGGAGAACATTTACAAAAAGGATAACTACAGCTTCAAATAGAGATAAGCAATTAGGGAAATGATACATGGCAGTGGAAGAAATAATAGTCTCAATTAAGGCACATATGAATCAAATAACAGTAAGAGTGGACCATGAAGCAATTAATTCCAATTAAGAAGGTAAAGGTGAAACTAATAATTAAGGCACGTAAACATACGAGTACAACTACATATTTAATGAATACAAGAGCTTAGAAACCCTAAAAGGCCAATTTCCATAATATAAGTTCGAGCATGTACTTGACACCTCACGTACACGGACTACAATCAACATAGAAGACTCAATTCCTAAGGGGTAGTTCCCTCACACAAGGTTAGGCAAGATACTTACCTCAAAGAAGACAAACTGGTACTCTAAAATGAACTTCTCGGGTGAAAAGACCTCCGGACGGCTCAAATCTAACCAAAACAACTTAAAAGTACAAATAAAACTTATAAGAAACTACTCCGAATCATAAAGTCTCAGTCTTTACAAAAATCTAGAAATCGATCCCAAAAGTCGACCCCCGGGCCTGCACCTCAGAACCTGACAAATTTCACAAAACCCGAACACCCATTTCGATATGAGTTCAGCCATACAAAAATTATCAATTTCCGGTACCATTTCGTCCCTCAAATCATGATTTTTCATTTTGAAAATTTTATTCAAAAACCAACATTTTCCTCAACTCAAAACATAAATTAAATGATAAAATGAAGATAAAATTATAGAATATATTAAATGCTAGGTGAAGAACACTTACCCAATCGATTGTCTTGAAAATCCCACAAGGAATAGCTCAAAATCGAGCTCTACAAGTCAAAATATGATAAAAATGGCCTAACCCTCAATTTGGAAAACTTATATTCTGCTCAGGTATTTGAACATCGCAATCGCAGGACAATTAGTACGATCGTGATGAAGGGAAATAGCATCTGCCAAAATGAATAACGCGGTCGCGGGAGGAATAGTGTGATCGTGAAGAGGGAAAAATGTTAGGCTCATTACTGACTACGCGACTACGTGAGTGTGCATGCGATCACGAAAGAGGAAGGGAGTTATCACCAGTTGTTACAGTTGAGCTATGAGAACGCGGGAAATCGTGTGTGAAATAGAGGAAGGCAGAAGCACACGTACGTGATCGTGAACAGGACTATGCAAATGCGAAGAAGGATCTCAAGGTGGTCAGCAAAGACACTTCGTGAACGCGGAAGGAGCTTCGCGATCGCGAAGAAGAACACCAGAAAAATAGAACAGCGGTTCAAAAATAGGAGAAATTGACCCGTAGCCCACCCAGAACACACCCGAGGCCCAGGGGACCTTGTCTAAACCAACAAACAAGTTTTATAACCTAACACAGACTTGCTCGATGTCTCAACACATCGAACAACGCTAAAAATACAAATCGAACCATGAACTCCCAAATCTTCCAACTTTGAAACTCGTGTTGAAACCAATCAAACCAACCCGGAATGACGTCAAATTTTGCAGGCAAGTCCCAAATGAAATAATAGAGTTGTTCCAACTTTTGTAATCGCATTCCGGCCCCGATATCACCAAAGTTAACCATTGGTCAAACCTTTCCACTGTCCAAATTTTTACTTTTGCTGAAATGCTCCAAATCACCCTACGGACCTCCAAATCTAAATTCGGACGCACACGTAAGTCCAAAATCACCATACAAAGCTTCTCAAGATCAAATGCCGCCGAACGGAACTTAAATTCTCAAAAAAAACCGGCGGGTTCGTTACATGATCTATCTTTTGGAATCCTACCTCCCTAAGTACTTTAAGAATGTAAACATAGGCTAAAAGCCTAAGTTTGGGGGTTAAGGTTGCAAAAGTTGTGATATGAAAGTTTCTTAAAAGGTGAAAGGTAATAAAAAATAAAAAAAATGATGATGAGTAAGAAAGAAAAAAAACAAAGGAAGGAAAAATAAGGAGTTGTGAATAAAGGGAAGATTAGGTGTGGAATGAAAAGTGAAGAAAGGATGGAAAATACTTTTTAAGAAAGTGTGCTTTAATTTTTGCAAATAGTGGTGCTTAGGGAGGTTTTGAGTCACTATTATCCAAATTGTGCCCTACCTGAACCAAAAACCTACATTACAATCCTTTAAGTCCTACTTTGTTTTGAACCAAGTGTGTCAACATTAGTGGAGAAATAGATGAAGGGCAAGCCTATGGCACTACTTTTGTGCATTTGAATATCTTTGCGGGAAAGAGAGTTAATTCTTTCCATTGGATATCCCATCTGTGTTTAAATTGCAATTTATAAGTTGGAATTCTCTCTTAAGTGTGAGGGACATGAAATTTTGAGTTGTGAACTTAATCCAATCTCCAATTGGGAGGAATGAACAAAAGAAAATTGTTTATGATAATGAGGAAAATTTTGAAGCTTTAGTATCATGACTTGGCTGCTACTTTGATTAATGTAGTGTTTGAGCACTTGAATTGAAATAAAATTTGTGAGAAGTTGGTGATTCATATGCTTTGGATTAATTATTAGTACCAACCGAAGTCATTAGCTTGTGCTTAATTTGAACCTTTTTTACTTGAAATGATGTTTAGTATGCCATTGAGCTTGACTGGTGATTTGATAGAAGGATGTTCTTAGTTGTTGAAATGCTTGAGGACAAGCAATAGTTTATGTTTGGGGGTTTGATAAGTTGATATTTTACCAACTTATCTCCTCTTGATACTTCAGATTTTGTATGATTTTGTTGAGAAACTAAGGCATTTTCTGAGGTTTATTGGCATATTTCAAGTTTCATATGATTTGGAGAAGATACGGAAGAAAATAAGTCAAAATGTGTTAAACTGGGAAACATAGACTACTGCTAGTTTTATTCTATGCGATCGCGGAGAGTTACATGCGATCGCGGAAGTCCAACATAAGCAAGCTATGCGAACGCGGTTAAATCAGTATGAACGCAGAAAATTAAAGTTGGTCAGCACTGGTCAACTACTCTACGCAAAAACGCTTACCTGTACGCGATCGTGAAGCTTTACAGAAGATGTTAACCGCGATTGCGGTTGTTTCTATGTGATTGCATAGCATGTTTTCTGGGCAGATTCTGGGCAGAAATAGAATTTCACGTCTTTGACCCCCAAGACATTTAATACACGACCTAGCAAATCTTTGGAATATCTTTGGCTTATTTTTCAGTTCCTAGACTAGAGAAGACAAGTTTTGGAGCTAGGGTTCTTGCACACACACTTGGGTCTTGAACATTTGAAGCTTTTGGTTGAGAATTTCTTACCCATTTATGTTTATTTCTTCATTTCCTTGATTTGTATTGTATATCTAAGTGTGTAGTATTTTTTCCAACACTTGAATCTTTTTTATAAAGTATTCATATTTAAAGTGTGGATTAAATATCTTATTGTGCTTATGTATTGAACGATTTTTATTTATTATGAAGTGATTTATTGTTTCTTTAATTATTTTCGTTCTTTAATGTTTCCAAAGGGAATAGCTAAACCTAGGACTCGCCCATTAACTTCAAAATAATTTGGGAAAGATAATTTGGGGTTAGGAAAGATGAATTAACAAGAACTTGAGGCTTTAACCCTCACTTTATAGATTCTACCTAGGGATAGGATTGAACTACTTGTAGCCTTATTTGGGTATGCTTAATCTCTTAATTGTTTTAGGGATAATTCAATTAGGAAGTCTTGTTAGTCTTCGGAAGAAGATAATATAGAATTATTAACCGAGNTTGGGAAAGATTAATTAACAAGAACTTGAGGCTTTAACCCTCACTTTATAGATTCTACCTAGGGATAGGATTGAACTACTTGTAGCCTTATTTGGGTATGCTTAATCTCTTAATTGTTTTAGGGATAATTCAATTAGGAAGTCTTGTTAGTCTTCGGAAGAAGATAATATAGAATTATTAACCGAGGCTAATCAACAAAAACTCGCTCATATTTGTAAAATCATGAAATACATTGGATCGTTACTTGAGTGTAATTCCCAATGCATCCATGCTTGTAGTCATTGATCATTTTACTTTCTTTCTAGGGTAGTTTATATTTTTGCATTTAACTATAATATTTTCACAATCACATTTTAAGTGTTTGGCTTAGCATAATAAGTGATAATTCTCTTACACGCCCAATCGCCTATATATTGTTCTTTGTGGGATTAGACCCCGACTCATATTTGGGTAAATTATATTGCATGCAACCTTGTCCATTTAATTTTTAGTAGTGGATTTGGACGTCATCACGCACTTGTGGTCCAAAGTACGCAGGTGCAATTACACCAGGTGCAGCAACTTCAGCCAATCCAACACATTTCCAAATGATCTGTTAACCACCCGAAATCAACCTGAGGCCCCCTAGAACTCAACCCAACATACCAACAAGTCTTAAAACATCATACAAACTTAGTCGATCCCTCAAATCACATCAAAAAATAACAAAAATACGAATCACACTCCAATTCAAACTTAATGAACTTGAAACGTCAAACTTCTAGCACCGATGCCAAAACCTATCAAATCACGTTCGATTGACCCAAAGTTTGCACACAAGTCATACTTGACATTAAGAACCTACTCCAACTTCCAGAATCGGAATCTGACCCCGATATCAAAATGTTCACTTCCGGTCAAACTTCCTAAAATTTCAACTTTCGCCATTTCAAGCCTAATTCAGCTACAGACCTCCAATTTACAATCTAGACATGCTCCTAAGTCCAAAATCACCCAACGGAGCTAACCAAACTGACGAAACTCCAACCCAGAGCCGTCTTCACAAAGTTCCAACTACGGTTAAAATCCTAGAACTTAAGCTTCTGTTTTAGGGACTAATGTCTCAAGTCACTCTGAAACCAAAAACAAAACCTCCCGAAAAGTCACATAAGCAGAGAAAGATATGGGGAAAGAAGTAAATAAAGGATCGGGGATATTACTCTCAAAATGACTGGCGGGGTCGTTACATAAGCAAACAACCATAAAAGCTCTTTTGAACACCAAGATGACTGAAGGATCATCAGTCAAGGACCATGTTCTGAAGATGATGGGTCTTCTGAATGAACTGGAGATCCTTGGGGTTGTGATTAATAAGGAATATCAAGTTGGGATGGTCCTGCAGACTCTGCCTGACAATTTTCAACAAATTCGCTTGAACTATAATATGAACAAAATGGATTTGTCACTGGCGAAATTGTTGAATGAGCCGCAAGCTGCAGAAACTATTATCAAACAGCAAGCTTCAGTTGTGGCACTGAATGTTGAGCAATCTTCGGTTTCTAGGTCGAAAGGCAGTAAGAAAAATAAGAAAGCTCAAAAGGTTTTGGCATAGAGGTGCGGCTGGTGTGAAAAAGCCCAAAGGAAAGTGCTATTATTGCAAGCAACCTGGGCATCACAAAAAGCAATGCCCTGTCTATCTGGAAAAGATGAATAGCAAGGTAATTCAAATTTAAATGTCATTGAAACTTGTTTAGCGGTTGTCTCTACCATGTTTTGGTGTGTAGATTCAGGAGACACAGGGGTTTCAGGAAATGCGACAGCTAAGTGAGAATGAAGTTTGCATTTTTCAAGCCAATGGCGAGCCAGCACCAGCTTTAGCATTAAGATATATTAGAGTTTCGTTTACTAGTGATAGATTTTTAATTTTGAAAGATGTTATATGTGTACCTTCTATTAAAAGAAATTTGATTTCGGTTTCGAAAATAATGGATGTTGGTTATAATTTTTATTTTACTAATAAACCTGCTATTATAAAGTTTGATAAACGTTTCATCTACACTGCTGCTAGAGTACATGACCTTTTTATTCTTGATATATATCCTCATGTGATATAACAACCAAAAGAATTAAATAACATTAATCTACCACATAAAAGAAAATGTATTTCTGAATTGAGCCAAACTTATTTGTGACACTTATGCCTAGGTCATATAAATATAAATAGGATTTCAAGATTGGTTTCTGATGGACCTTTGAGTTCATTAAAAGTGAAGGCACTACCAACATACGAATCCTGTTTAGAAGGTAAAATGACAAAGAGGCATTTTCCCTCAAAAGGAAATAGAGACAGCGATACGTTAGAATTAATTCACTCTGATTTTTGTGGCACTATGAATATACAAGAAAGAGGTGGTTTTCAGTATTTTGTGACTTTCACGGATGATTACTCAAAATACGGATACATTTATCTATTACATCTCAATTTTCTGCCCAGAACACCACAACAAAATGGTTTGGCAGAAAGAAGAAATAGAACCCTTATGGAAATGGTTAGATCAATGTTAAGTTATTCCCATTTACCTTCTTCCTTTTGGGGATATGCTTTAGAAACAGCAAATTACATTCTGAATTTGATTCCTTCAAAGTTAGTACCTTCAACTCTAGTAGAATTGCGGACTGGGCAGAAGCCAAGTTTACGACACATACGGATTTGGGGTTGTCTAGCGCATGTGCTGAAAAGGGAAGCAGATAAATTGGAATCGAGGACAGAAGTATGCATTTTTATTGGACATCCAAAAGGAACTAAAGGCGGTTTATTTTATTGTCCCAGAGAAAATAAGGTAATTGTTACGATAAATGCCAGATTCTTAGTGGATGACTATTTAATGAACCATATTCCTAGAAGTAAACTAGTTTTACAAGAATTAAGTGTCACGACCCAAGATCCACTAAAGGTCGTGATGGCACCTAACACCGCCGTCAGGCAAGCCAAGAGTTAATGATTAACTTAATTATTCATTTAGTGTTTTTGAAATCATAATTTTCATCAATTAAATAGTAAGAAATAGAATTTACAAGGTAAATGATAATGTTTTCACAACTACAATAAAGAACAACCCATAAGCACCCCCAAAACCCGGTGTCACAAGTGCATGAGCGTCAATTAGGAAATTTAATAAAATACAACCTATGTATGGAATACAAATTAGACAGGAGAATATAAATATCTCTAATGGAGACTCTGCAGGTTGCGCATCGTAACATGGAATGCAGCTCACGATAAGTTCCTGTAACATCCGCTCCTCCGCGCCTAGTAGACCACCAGACGTATATGTACCTGCACAAAAATGAGCAACAAGTGTAGTATGAGCGTGTAAACAACGCGTACCCAGTAAGTATGCCTAGCCCCAGAGAAGTAGTGACGAGGGGTCGACATCGACACTTATTAATGGTCCAATAAGACAGATACAATAAGAAGTAAACAGATATGGGGCAGATTAAATAGATGAAATGAACAAGTATAAATACGTGGTATAATCCTCTTCTCTACAATAAGTACAAGCTCTCAATTAGCAATTTCTTCCTCAACCGGAGCGTGTATATATAATGGATCTCACCAGATAGGTCATCATAATTCAAATCAAGAAGACTCATAGATACACTGACTTCTTGTCAAATGAATGGCACGATTCCATCAGAGTATTTTATAGAAATGCCTAGGTGTACGGACCGATCCCGTCATAATCTATGCACTGCCCAGGGTCGATCGACACGAACCATAGATACATCTATTATACTGCTGTGACGAACGGCCTGCTCCCATGATAGTGTGGTACATAATCCTGCCGAGGCGAATAGCCCGATCCCATCATAATCTGTGCACTGTCGAGAGTCGAACGGCACGAACCATAGATGCATATATTATACTACCAATAAGAATGGACCTCTCCCATTGAGAGTGTGGTACATAATCCTATCGAGGCAAACGGCCCGATCCCATCATGTTTATGCACTGTCAAGGGTCTAACGGAATGAATCATAGATGTATCCTGCCGAGTAGAACGGCCTGATCCCATTAGAATAAGAAACTTTGATGGGTCCTTAACCCAACTCATGAAGGGACATGTGAGTTATAAGTAGCTTTGAGGAAACCTTTCGATGAGGACGCATAACGCGGGAGAAATTCGTAAGAGGAGTACAATTATTCTGCAGTTAATAATGAAACATCGTCAAATCTCTACAATAGCAAGTCTATCACTCTACTCTCGCATGTCTCAAGTAGTAATGCAAAGTAAAAGAATTTAATAAGCAAGAAATAACTTCATTTGCTCCGCAGGTCCCGATAGACATGTCGAGAGTCCTACAAGTAGGTTATCAACTCAGCGGAAGACGTTGGTGCACTCCATTTGCTCCGGAGTTTCTTATTTGGTCAGTACGAATAGGACATGCATTGATTGGTATGCCAAGGCCTTGTCCCGACCTTTATGATATTTATGTACTCTTAGAGGCTTGTAGACATATGTCATGTATTTACTTATATGGCCTTGTCGGCCTATGTTTTATGTATATAAAGGATCACATTGGCATTATAGGTATGTCATAGGTATGAGTTTATATATTAGGTTGAGTCATTCTATGTCAGGTATTCCCTCATGTTTGCTTTAGTTATCTCATGACGCCTCTTCTGGCCCACTTACCTATGATGATGTAATAAGAAAGATACGTTACGTTGGTACTCGGTTGAGTAAGGTACAGGTGCCCGTCACGGCCTATCGGTTTAGGTCGTGACAAAAGTGGTATCATAGAAGTTCTATCCTAGGGAGTCTACAAGCCGTATCTAGTAGTCTTATTTATGGGTGTGTTGTGCACCACACTTATAAGCAAGAGGCTACAGGGCATTTAGAATTGTCACTCTTTCTTCTTACTCTAGATCGTGTGGTAGAGCTCAGTTGTAAGAACTCAAACTCCAACTTCTATTTTATTCGTAATAAGATGATACCTACATCCAGAAAGACGGTTGATAAGAGATTGCATGTGGATGTGGAAGAGTTCAGTCAGAGGAACTCGATTTTGCATTATGCTTATGATGAGTAAATGTAAGGTCTTCAGCAGATCATGTGTGTACTAAGACGTGTAAGCTTCTTGTTAAGGATCCCTAAGGCATGAATATCTATCCACCCATACAGTGAAAATCAATAAGAGATTCAGAAGGTAAATACAAGTTTCAACAAGTAAGAGAATCAAGGTGAAGAAGGGTACGAGGCCCCCAATTAAGGAAGATTATCAGTATTTACCATTCAAGAAGAGAGATATAATCATTTTGAGTTACCTTCAACAGTAATGGAGGTATGTACAATTGGCCACACCCATATCAGTTATGCCCTATGGGAGCTAACAGATATGGTTTAAGAGAAGAACGGGATATCAGGATCCGGCTGGGGTTAGAGTAACCCAAAATGATGGGTGGATTGTTTGCGTTAGTTGAAATTTCCGAAGGATATTACAAAGGTACTAATAGATCTCCTTGTGAGATACCCAGATGGTGCACTCTAGAATATTACAATTAGATGTGAATACTAGCATGATCAAAAGAAAATTCAGAAGATAGGCACTGAAAGCCGGAAGGGATAAATATTACCTTAGTGTGTCTTGCATCCCTAGTAGAGAGAGAACATTAAGTAATCCAAAGATCCACTTGATGGAGCAAAGGGGAGCTAAAAGCAAAAGAATGTCTTGTTCGAGTTTTCAGAATAAAGTGATAGACATAAATGTTAGCGGGATATAAGAAAAGAGTTAATGAAGCATTATGAGTAACATATGATATATGGATGACAACGGCAGATCAAAAGATGACAGTATTACAGAGTCTATAGTCAAGTGAAGGAAAAGACAAGAGGTGACAGGCCTTGAGACAACAAAAGAATATGGGTCATAAAGTCACATTTTCATATCGAGAAATAAGTTTATGACTCTAACGTGATTACTAGAAGGAAAAGTTAGACCCCAGAGTAATAGAAATCAGTATGGATTGGTGAACAAGATAAACTAAACATGAACTAGGGACTGAGTGATTTGATAATGGTCAACATCATGAGAATTTCATATTTTGTTCCGGCGATAATAGAATGGAAAACAGAAGAAGAATCATGAGAAATTCAGAGAATGGTCATTCAGGAAGACGCTTCCCTAAAGTAAGCAATGTGAGCAAAGTTAAGCTTAAAGGACTGTATGTGCCAGTTATACTAAGTGTTAACCTCGTGAGTAAGGAAATTTTTTATCCTTGGTACAGAAGGATTACCACAAGGCGAATAAGGATCGTCGATGATGTGAAAAGACGCCAAAGATGAAGAGGTAAAACATATATAGGTAGATCGTCGTGGCTCCAAATATTAGTACTCCCCTAAAAGGGGGAATATGGAGTGATGTGGCAATAAGTCAGAATTACGTGGTTCTAGTAATTATAGAATGGTAAAGGAAGAATGTGATAAAAATGAGAAAGGGATGAGATTGAACATATTCAAATCCTACAGATATGCTATGATTCCAGAATATTATGCAAACACGACGTCAAGGAAAGGAAGTAAGGGTTCTTTCCCGAGATGTTTTGATAAATAAGGAGCCAGTGCAAAAGGTAAGTTAAGACAAAGGAAATAACCCAAGAAAGATTACGTGGAATATTCATATGAGAATGGGGAACCCAAGAAAGATTACGTGGAATATTCATATGAGAATGAGCCAACGAGTAGTTGGTAGTTGATTCAGGAAGAGCCTAGTTATGGCTAGAAAGAAGGTTACAGACGAATCAACGGATCGTGCAAAATAAACATAGTAAAAACCCAATATAGTGAATTCAGCCTCGCAGTAATGTCATTATAATACTTGAGAAATATTCATATAGGAGTTGGGGTAATTAAAGGTACCGAATGAGTGTTGCGGAAATAAAAGAGAGTGCCACTGGGAAGACAGTCAAACTATCAGTTTAGAAGCGACCCTACAAGTACAAGGGCGTGGAGGTAAGTAACTACGGATAATTATAGGTGAGGAAGGACATCAAAATTTCTATCGGGTATACAACGTAATAAGCTCGTATCTTTACAAGATTCAGAGGGTCCTCCCTAAGTACTTCAATGAAAAACTAGCTGAGGAAATAAGGAAGAAGGCTTCAACCTAAACATAGTAACTTAAAGAAGAAATGGTCTTGTAATAGCAGTCTCACTACAACATTGTATGAACTCCATAAGAAAGTGGTTCGGCACCTATCGTGGGTAATGAGCGGGAAGTGAAACCAAAAGTAATGGTAAAAATCATATTAGTTGAACAAAAAGCTAAAATGGAAACAAGATAAGCTAAGTATGCATGCAACAAGGGGGCAGAAAGACCAAGAAAATTAATTGCTTACGTTTAAAGAAAACTGAGTTGGAACAAAAAGAATTATTCGATCAATGATCCAAAGTTAGTTACGTTATGAATGCACTTAAGATTTGGGAGTATTATCCATGCAGTATATATATATTGACATTTATACATTCGTAGAAGACTCCGGTATAAGTTAAAAGAAATAATTGAGCCCAGGGCATAGACAAAGGATTGAACTGTTAGAAGATTGTATCATGGATATTCCATAGCGCCCACGAAAGGCTAAAGTAATAACTAATACCGTGAGCCACAGATCAAAAGATAGATTAAGCCTACATAAAGGTTGGTCAGAGGAAGAGGAAACTAAAGAGTTACATCAACTAAGTAAATCAGGAGTCTGATTATTGCACCCAAGAAAACAATTATAGACCTCATGATTGAGAACATTGCAGGATCACTCTTAATATCATAAGTACAAGAGAGATAGTACAGTAGTCATATTCTATAACGGCTCTACGATAAAGCCAGTTAGAAGAATACCAGGCTCATAAGAAGTCAGTATGAAGATCTCATCGGATTGTGTATGCACCAAAGGTGCAAGTATGGAAGAAAGGTCATGAAAGAGATAGAAGATGTGATGCAAAATTTTAAGGTAAGTAAGGTAAAGGTAAACAACGTACGAGATACTCAAATGCAGAAGGTTATGAATAGTCCATACTTTAGATAGAAAACCAGAAGCACTGAGATTCAGTAACCAGGAATGATAGCGGCATCGTCAGTAGCATATCTTCCAGCCTATGGTTTCTAGGTACCAAGAAGTCTAGTTAAGAGACTAAAGAAGAGATAGAGATGATGTAATGTCTCGCTTGATGTTCCAGAATAACATAAGGAAATCTATGGTGTAAGAAAGTTGAAGGAAGGTTGCGAGTAGTATAAATGGGTATATGTAAATTGCAAGCTAAAGTATGGTAGAGCGGCAAGGTTTTAGGAAGACAGGAGTAAGGATAAGAAAGGGAAAGTGAGCAGGTGACGAGAATGGATAAGTCCTCTAGATTAAGCCCACGAAAACAAGAGAGTTGATGGTTTCTCTAAATTATAGGAAGCTCAGCATAGCCTGAATGAACTCAAAAGAGTCTAAGACTAGTAGCATTTAGAAGATATGGAATGATGTCGTGGTAATAGAATGGGGGTGTAATTGTGACAGATAAAGGATGACGTTTGGGCCTTCGATTGAGTGATGATTTGAAGAAGAAAAAAAGGGGGGATCTCAAGAATTGTACAAGATTAAAATACCCATGTAAGTGAATCACATTGGGATGTTATGAAATACGGTTATGGAAGTATAGTATTTCCCCTAGTTGGATCAGTCTAATTACTCCAAATGTCCCCGATGAGACGTGAGCCCTAGCGGCAGTGTTACATAAGAGGTCAAGTTATCAGTGGTAGACTATGGATCAACGTTAAGGTGAATCGACAATAGATGGATAAAGTTCCAACGTATGATAGGAGATAAGGATTACATCCTTTAGATGAACAGTAATGAGGAAGCATTGAAGGACTTGGATTTATACATCTATGATAAGAAGCGAGAAAGTAACCTAGAGTTTGGTAGCAGACCTCAGTAATGGTAAATCGAAGTAAGAGTTATGGTATATTATGACCTACCTAGATGTAGTAAAGTCATACGGATGGATAATCGGGTCTATGAAATAAGATATAGCAATATTCGTGACTCGTGAGTTCAACAAAGTACCGAGCGAAGAACTCTAGTATACAACTTGTCATAGTTGTGCATATGTTCACAAAGTGAGGCCTAGAGATTGGCTTAAAGCTGGAGAGAAGAGTCGCATAGGCGCACATGCAAGGAAAAAGTTCATGATAGAAGGTAACATCAGTTACGAGATTGGAAGAATCCTGACCACAAGTCATGGTGTGAGAAAGATACCTAAAGGGGGGAATGCCTTGGCCTTTAGATTATTCACAGAACAATTGCCTAGATGGCAAGGAGAGTACTAAAGTATTCGCAAGAGCTATAGGTTATGATAATGAGAAGTGCATCAGTCAACTTACGAGGACGAATGTTCCAAATGGGGGAATGATGTTACACCCCATATTTTCGTACGTGAAAATATGCCATAAGTAAATTGCTAAAAGCTCATAAATGAGACGTTACATTCCGTATTTTCGTACGTTAAAGTTTTATCGTAAGTTAATCGACATAATTTCGGGAATGAGATTATTTTGAGATATTAAGCATTATCATATTTAAAACAAGTAACAAGTAAATTCCTGAAGGTAAAAGGGTAAGAGAATCGAGGAAAATGAGTTTCGTCGAAGTTTGACAATTTGGAATAAAATACGGTTCGAGCTATAACACTCGGTATTTATGGACTAGTGTCACACAAGGTACCACATGACCATGATAATAAGATGTATAAAGTGTGTTAAAAGTAAGTAGTATTTTACATAATTTGAGATAATTCTTGATTATGTGGATAATTGGGTAATTATGGATTTTTAAGTGGTAGATTAACTTGCAATTAAGAAATTATAAATAAAGTTTAAGGGGGACACCATCTCTTAACGTGGCAGCCAAGGGGTCGTGATTTAAAGACCAAGGAATGACTCTTAGCTCATTCTAAGGACATCAATCTGCCGTTACGTGTTGTCGCAATCAACAGATGTTAAAGGGATTGTCAAGAGAATCGGTTCAAGTATGTTAAGGCTATTCCTTCTTTCTTGTTGACATGATCCACACGATACAAACGAAACGATAAAATGCACAACTTCCATAAATGATTCTATTCATAGAAGTATTAAAGGTGCCTATGTTCTTGAATTCCCATATGTCTTATTATTCTATCGTCTGTTCATGGGTCTCAGAAAACACGTAAGTTGATAGAGTTTATTTCATGATATTAATCAGAGGCATAATGGTCTTATGACGTTCCGAAAACTTTTATTGACGTACTTCTCATGCATTGCATTCACATATACATGCATATTGACCCATGACCAGATGACGTTATATATGCGTATATATGTATATATATGTATATGGAATATGGGAAAAGGTTACGGCATTATATATGCACCACCACTTGATCAGCTAATATACGTTTATGATTTGCCCACAGTGGCCGAGATGATTATTTAACCAAAGAATTAGATCCTTTGACTAAAGCTATTTCTAGGATGAACACGCGTTACTGATAATCAAGGAAATAGAGAAAAATGAATAATAGACAATACTGCAGAAATATAGAAAAGCAAAGTAGATTATATTCGAGAATCAGATGGCTTTACAAGCTTTATTCCCCTCCTTTATATAGGAAATTCCTTGATATAACGTACAACTCTTGCTATGATTGCTCATTAATGAATAATTATGACATTAATGGGGCGTAGCAAAGGATAACAGTAATTGGGGTACGGTTACATAATGTACGAGTAATCAATTGTGGGTTCTTGAATCTGCCCGTAGCTTTGTCCAGATTCATTATGATCGTGTCTCTTCCCTGTTTTGATCAGGTTGAGTTTCCCGTGGCTGATGAGCTCGAGGGTTTATTGAATCGTGCCTCTTTATTCCGTACCTCTTCAAAGAATCACATCCAGCTGTCGCATTCTCCTGTATCCACATAACTGGCTGAGTTGCCAAGAGTTGTCTTACGTGTGAAACTTTTTTTTACCAATACAGATAATCCACCCACTTACCATATATTTATCGATTAATATTTGGTAAGTGGATACTCATTTATGGCGGGAATATTTTGCCGTCGCTTTACCTTGGAACATTGTATCCTTCTCTGAACCATAGGCATCGTTTGTCACTTCTATTTAATGCTCATACCACGTGTCCTTCTCGGATTGGTTCTGCATTTACTCGACACCTTTTAGGGCTTTTTGAGGCTATGTCGGTCTCGAAGTGACACCTTCAATTATGACTTTTCATCATTATTTTTCTTTTTCTTCCATGTTTGAAGGTTGTCCTCAAGTATAAATACCTTTCTTCTTTTCTTTGCTTCCACGAAACACTTTCTAACTTTGTCTTTTGTAAAGAACTTTCTTCTTGCCTCTGTAAACATGTCTTCTTCAAATCAACCTCAGGGAGCAATAGATATTGAAAATTTAACACCATCTTCTGCTCCGATAGGAGTCGGACGGGTGGTAGACTTAGGAGTCTAGGATCCACTCCTTCGAGAGGCTCCTCTTCTTCTCAGATAGTTCCCTCTCCTTCCGCTAGTTCTCTGGTTTCTCCAAGGTTTAGGGCTTCTCGGTCTTTGTCTAGAGGTAGAGGTGAATGCCTTCGGGAACCTGGAGTTGATGAAATTGTTCCTACTGAGTTTGTCTTTGCTAGAGATAATCAAGTTCTTGTAGACCAATCTTCTTCCCTTGAGAGTGTCGAAAGGTACCCAACCCTTATAGCTGAATGTCAGATTTCCCTGGTTCGTAGGGAGTGTTTTTGGAGGCCTGATTTCTCTGTCTACATTCCGAATAGTAATCAAAGAATAACGTCTTACAAGACGGGATATTCTTTTGATTATACGTACCCTTTTACTCTAGGGTTTAGACCTCCCATTGACCCAATCATATTTGAATTCTTCCGTTTTTTCAATATCTGCTTAGGACAAGTTGGTCCGCTTGTGTGGCGACTTGTCGCATGTCTTAAGAGTTTAGCTTCTTTAGCCTCGGTTCCTTTTACTTTCAACCATCTTATTCATCTCTACTCTCCTACCTTGTTTCGTGAAGGGGTTTTTACTTTGACTTCTAGGAGCAAAAGAGTGTTGGTAACCTCTGGAGATGATAAGGATAGGGGTTGGTACCTCCGGTATGTTGTTGTACCCACTGTTGGTTTAGTGGGTGAAGAAAATCTTCCCTTCCCTGAGAAGTGAAATCGTGCATGTGAGTATGCTTTAGCTCATGTCTATTTACTTTTCCTCATTCTGACTTGAGATGTTTTACTAACATCATATCTGTTTCTTCTTCTCTCAGCAATCATGGATACTGTTGAGAATGTCTCCAGTATCCGTGATTGGGTAGAAAAATTATTGTTCGTTGCTCCTTTAGAAGAGAGATCTTGGAAGTACCTCGCTGGGAGGTATGGTTGGCATGTAAAGACCCACGGTAAGTGAAGCTTTTGTTCTTGCTTCTTTCCTTACTCGAGTCTCTTCTTTCTTTGTCGCTTAACTTTTTCCCTTTTGATAGGGTTCTCTGCTCGTGGGGTGTCTGCTTCATCTATCCCAAAGATGTCTTTGGCTCAGGCCCAAGAGATTATTGTTGGTTCATCTTCCTCGAAGAGAAAGATTGGTGAGTCTCGTTCCGTAGAAGAAGAAGAAGAAGAAGAAGAAGAAGAAGGTGCTTTAGTACACAGGCCACAGAGAAGGCGGGTGGTTTCAGATGATGAGTTTACACCCATGACCTTGCCTTCCGTGTCTATGGTTGAGCCCTCTACCCTTGACGATGTTTCACATTCCCCCATTCATAAGTCTGTGGATTACCTATTCCATGAAGGTTTTGACCTTGCTCCTGACGATGTACCTTTGGCTACTGTCTTTCCTGCCTCTTTAAGAGAAGTTGTCTCATCTGCTCCTTTGGCTATTACGGCTTCTGCTGTTTCTTTACCCGTGGCTTCCTCAACTCTTTAACCCTACGTGCCTGCTGCTTTGCCCGTGGCTTCTCCCGCTCCTCAACCCTCTGTGCCTGTTACTGCTTTATCTCTGCCTGCTTCCATGCCTTCCGCTAGGGAAGTAGGATCTTCCAGCAGAGAGATGCGGCAGGTGGTAATAGAGGTTCCAGCTGAGGGGAATCTTTTCAAGAAAACGGGTGAGCCCGAAGTGTGGCTCAAGCCTTTGATAGATCCCACTGAGAAAGCCAAGCTAGCCAGCCATAGTGCTCTTACATAGGCCAATGAAGTTGTCCATACCTCTTTGAAGGTATGATGCAGGTTATCCTCTTTCATTTTCGTATATGAAATTTATCATATCTGATTGGTTTATTTCTTGTAGATTAATCTTATAGGCATGGAGCTTATGAAGAGGATCTCAAATACGGATCAGGAGACAAAAGAGTTGTAGGTCGATGCTGATAATTGGAAAGCACAGTATGATAGCCTAAGGATTGACATGGATGCCCTAGAAGAGGAAAGGAGTACCTTCAGCGGCAGATGAGGCTCATGGCGGTAGAACTGGAAGTAGAGAAGGCTTCTTCCAGGCAGGCTGATAAAGACAAGAGTGTTCTGGAGTCCTCATTTGCTGAGCAGTTGTCACGCACCTCAGAGGAGATTAGAGACTTGAAAAACTTGTTGGGGCAGAAGGAGGAATACTCAGGCGAGCTCGTGCAATCACTCACTCATACTCAAGAGGACCTTCGTAAGGCTTTAGATAAAGTTCAAACTCTGGAGGAGTCGACTGTACCATTAAGGGCCGCCCATGAAGCTGCTGAAGCGGAGAAGGACGGATTGAGAGCTGAGCTTCAAGTATGGGCAAGGGATTATGAAGATCTTGAAGAGGTGGCTGTTGTTGATGTGAGCTGGACGTATATGAATTCTCGCCTTGACAAATTGACGGAAATGAGTCAAGAGGGTTTTGACCTTAGTGATGAAATAGCTAAAACTAAGGAAGCCATGGTGAAGAATAAACAAGGTCATAACCTCTCTTCACCTGATGGTGAGACTCCAGTTGCTCGTGCATCTTCATCTCTAGTTGCTCCCGCTCCTTCCGCCAGTGAAGTCAACCCCCCTTCTGAAGAAGTTTAGTTGGTTCCCCCCTTCTTTTTTTTAATCTTTGTCTCAATTGGTGGTTACCCCCAGTCCCATCCAGGGTAAATTTAGATTTCTTTAAAGTCCCCAAATGACAACTTAGGGGCACCTCAATGTATAAAAATTCTATACGGCTAAGTATAAGTTAATACTTAGTTTTTACTTAGCCGTTTTAATACATTAATGCTAGTATGACTTTTGTTGAGTTTCTGTTTCACTCTTTAAGTCTTTTGCATGCTTCATTTTTCGAGGTTTTAGTTTTACCCCTGAGTTTTGCATATAGAAGGCTTTAGACTACTCGTACCTAAATAGGTATGGTTTCATATTAAATGTGTGCCTTTTTGTAGTAGGCATAATTTATGGAAGAGGGCTCTTTATGATTGACATGAAGAAGACGTCTCAACTTCATGATAATGCAATAGAGTGATAGGAATTTTACACATGTTTAAGATGTTTCCAAGGAAAGGTTTTTATTTGGACTTCCACGACATTTTACATGTGTTTGATTATCGTCTAAAACTCATGTTGCAACTGTTTTTGTTTAACAGATTTGATATACCCTTGTATTTCGTAACCGTTTTTCATAGGTAATAGTTTTTCGATATTAATACATGGGAACAACTATTTTTCACTAGTAACAATTTTTATAAAGATTGGGGTTTCTACCCGCAACTGTTTTTATTGATAATAGTTTTATAAAAAGTACGAGGAAAATGCTTTTTCATCCGTAACTATTTTATTTGACAACAATTTCTGAACAAATAAATGGATTTTGATCTTTCATTCGTAACTATTTTATTTGATAACAGTTTTTGAGTAAGTACAAATGATGATGATCTTTTACCCCCTAACTGTTTTTGTTACAACAGTTTTGAATAAGTATACATTTCTTCCTTGTGACTAATGTTTTGCCTTTCAGCCTGAACATGTTCGAGGGTTTTTTTTTTTGCATTTTTTCATTAGGCTTTTTATTTGGATGACTCTTTTGATCTCTTTCGGTTCTGCTCGTATCACTTGTCTTGTTGGGTAGATGGGTCTTCAGGCTCGAGCTTTTGACTTTCTGATAGTCTTCTTTGCTTCATCTTAGCCTTTCATACTGTATGTCCCCCAAGTGTTTGAGCTTTGAAGAATGAGATCTCGAGCACTTGATTATTCCTTCCTTGTGGTCCTTTTCCTGAAAAGGAAAAATATTCCGGACTCGAAGGTATATAGTTTTTTAGATGATGACTGCTTAGCCCTTTAAAACGTCCATTGGAAAGTGTAACCCTAGACCGGGAATTATGTTATTTCCTCGCGTCTTTGCAGGTCTAATATCATCATATGGTGATGGGTTAGCTTTATGCCTATCATCTAAAAAAGTTAGTAAAATTTTTAAATGTTCAAAATAAAATTGAACGTGTGATACCTGACCAGGGGTATTTCTTTTCCTTAGAAGTAATACTTCTTTAGGTGGATGGTGTTCCAGCTTGTTGGTAGAACTCTGCCGTCCATAGCTTCCAACTCATAGGCGCCCTCCCAAGCTATGCCTTGTATTTTTTAAGGTCCTTCCTAGTTTGGATTTAGCTTTCCTGCACCTGCTTCTTTCGTTGATTGAAAGACTTTTTTGAGGACGAAGTCCCCAATCTTGAAGTACCTGATATGAGCTTTACAGTTGTAATAACGCTCTATGATTTGTTTATGAGCTGCCATCCGTATCAGTGCTGCTTCTCTCCGTGGTTCGAGAAGGTCCAGTTTGGTCCTCAATTCTTCGGTGTTTGCTCCCTCGATGGCTGTTGAGAACCTTATGCTTGGTTCGCCAATCTCCATAGGTATTAAGGCTTCTGAGCCATAGACAAGTGCAAACGGGGTTTCTCCCGTGGCTATTTTTGAAGTTGTTCTGTATGCCCATAGTACCGCTGGTAACTCATCAGGCCAGTTTCCTTTGGCTTTATCCAGCCGCTTCTTTAGATTTTTGATGATGACCTTATTCGTTGACTCAGCTTGACCATTAGCCACGGGGTGGTACGGCGTTGAAGTGATCCGCTTGATTTGCCAACTTTCGAAGAATTCTGTGATTTGCGAGCCTATGAATTGTGGGCCATTATCACACACGATTTCCTTTGGTATTCCAAAGCGGCATATTATGTTTCGCCATAAGAAGCTTTTAACTTCCTTTTCTCGCACTTGTTTGAACGCTTCTGCCTCTACCCATTTTGTAAAATAGTCGGTTAGCACGAGTAAAAACCGTACCTGTCCTTTAGCTGTGGGAAGAGGTCCTACTATGTCCATACCCCATTTCATGAAAGGCCATGGGGATATTATTGGATGCAATAATTCTGCTGGTCGATGCATGTTATTGGCAAACCTTTGGCACCTGTCACATTTGGATACGAAGTTCTCGGCTTCTTCTTCCATCTTAGGCCAATAGTATCCAGCTCTGATTAGGGTTTTCACTAAGGATCTCGCCCCTGAGTGATTTCCACAGTGTCCTTCGTGGACTTCTTTCATCACAAATTCCGTTTGGTTAGGTCCGAGGCATTTAGCTAGGGGTCCTCTGAACATCTTACGATAAAGCGAGTTGCGAATAAGGCAGTACCGTGTAGCTTTGCGGTGAAGTGCTTGAGCTGCTTTCCTGTCTTCAGGTACGGTGCCATTCTGCAAAAACTAAGAATTTTGTTTCTCCGGTCCCAGGTTAAGTTGTTGAAAGTTACCTCAATCTTGTCCTGCTCGATCATTGAATGAAATAGTTAGACGACAATTGCATTTTCTTTGTTTGTTACTTCCGTGACTGCTGCGAGGTTGGCTAATGCATCTGCTTCTGCATTTTCCTCTCTAGGTATTTGCATTACCTTTGATGTTTGGAATTGTCTCACGAGCTCTCGTGCTTTTTCAAGATACTGTTGCATTCGAGTCTCTCGAGCGATGTAAGTCCCCTGCATCTGATTTACTACCAGTTGGGAGTCGCTGTTGATCACAATTTGCTCGATTGAGAGCTCCCGTGCGAGTTCAAGCCCTGCAATAACAGCTTCGTACTCTGCTTCATTGTTAGTTATAGGATAGCACTTGATAGCTTGTCGTGTCTTTTCACCTGTGGGTGATATTAAGACTATGCCTAAGTCGGCACCTTTTATATTTGAGGAGCCATCGGTGAATAGGGTCCATAGCCCCGGATTAGCATCGTTAAAAAGTTGTAACTCTTTTTCTACTTCAGAGACAATACTATTACTAAAGTCAGCAACAAAGTCAGCTAGTATTTGAGACTTAATTGCAGTCCTAGGCTGATAGATTATTTCATGCTCACTTAATTCTATGGCCCACTTGGCTAATCTTCCTGACAATTCCTGTTTATGCAAAATATTTCTTAAAGGCTATGAAGTCACAATGGTGATTGGGTGGCATTGAAAATATGGCCGTAATTTTCTAGATGCCATTATTAAAGCTAAGGCTAACTTTTCCAGATGTGGATATCTAGTCTCAGCATCTAGCAAAGTTTTATTTACATAATAGATAGGTGATTGCTTACCTTTTTCTTTTACCAGTACTACACTTACAGCAATTTCTGACACAGCCAAGTAGATGTACAATCTTTCCCCTTCTTTTGGCTTTGAAAGCAGCGGTGGTTTCGGTAGATAAATCTTCAGATTCTTGAGGGCTTGCTGACATTCTTCAGTCCATTCGAACTGATTCTGCTTTTTGAGAACTGAGAAGAATTTAAATCTTTTTTCGGAAGACTTAGAAATAAATCTTCCAAAAGCTGCTATTCTCCGTGTTAATCTTTGAACTTCCTTTTTATTTGTTAAAATATCACTGTATTTCCTCTATAGCTTTAATTTGAGCGGTATTTACCTCTATTCCTCTGTTCGATACAAGGAAACCCAAAAATTTACCTGATTGCACTCCAAAAGATCATTTTTCNCGGAGGGATCCATTTTAATCTGATTATAACCAGAATATGCATCTAAGAAGCTTAATAATTCATGACCTGTTGTGTCATCAATCATTTGATCTATATGTGGCAATGGGAATGAATATTTGGGCATGTTTTATTTAAGTCAGATAATCTACACATACTCTCCATTTGCCATTTTTTTTAGGTACTACCATGGTGTTTGCTAGCCATTTAGGGTATGTTACCTCTTGTATCGAACCAATCTTCAAGAGTTTCTGTACCTCTTTGTCGATCACTTCGTTCTTGAATGATCCTTGCTTTCTTTTCTTCTGCTTAACAGGTACGAAGGATAGATCTTCATTTAGTTTATGAGTCATCACTTCTGGTAGGATGCCTGTGATATCTGAGTGGGACCACGCAAATCAGTCTGTGTTAGCCTTTAAATAATCAACTAACTTACCTCTTCGACCGGGGCCCAACCTCGTGCCTATGTACACTTTCTGTTCAGGCTTTTGTTCAGACAATGGAACAGCTTCGAGCTCTTTCGTAGTTGTTTTGATATGCTCGTCTTCCTCCGGTTCATGAATGACGTCCGGTCTGGAATCTGCATCCGTGTGGTCTAATGTACCTTCCATGGTAACTTGATTCACCTTCTCGTAAGTATTTTCTTTCGTACCTGTTTCAACAATAATACTTTCGATACCTATTTGGGTAGTAATTTCTTCCAAGTCTGTTTGGGCGGTGTTACCCGCTTGGGAGATTCCCTTATCTCGTGATTCTTCCACTTCTATTTTCTTGTTGTAGTAGACCACGGAGTTTATATTTCTTGCGGTTTGTTGATCGCCTCTAATTTACTGAATCCCCCATTCATAGGGGAATTTAATTACCTGATGCAAGGTGGAGGGTATTGATTTCATGTCGTGGATCCATGGCCTGCCCACGATTACATTATAAGCCATGTCAGTATCGATGACTTGGAACCTGGTACTTTTGATCATCCCCTCAGCATAAGTGCTAAGCTCAATTTCTCCTTTTGTTATAACCGTAGAGTTATCAAACCCCGATATGGCTCGTGCCCTTGGGATTACTTGATTCCCCAATAGCATTTCTTCCATGACTCTCAGCAAAATGATATTGACTGAACTACCTGGATCAATCAACACTCTTGTTACGTTAGTGTCATGAATAAGTAAAGATATTACCAGAGCACCATTGTGAGGAAGCATTAATCTGCCGATATCTGCATCATCGAAGGTTATATCATCCGCTTCCAGATTTTCACGAACCCGTTTTCCATGTGTAACTGTGAACTTTGTGGTCGTTTTGCAGACCACTCCGTTTACTTCTTCACCTTGGTGTATCACGTTGACGGTTCATTATGGAGAAGGAGGCTTTGGGGGCTCCTGCATGTTCCTCATATATGCCTGTTTACCTTTATCACTAAACAATTCTGTTAAATAGCCCTGTTTCAATAAATTTTCTACTTCACCTTGTAAAAATCT